>CM053266.1:9962406-10244906 GCA_028583415.1 Protea cynaroides
CTTCAACACCCACCGGTTGGCTGATCCGCTTGGGGTTCCCAATGATGGGGATTTGGTATCTTTGCGCCCCAAGGCGAAGGTTATTTGATTGAAGATTTGCGCCGGGAGATAGCGCAACGGATACTCAACCCCGGGGCTCCTATGAAGGCAGCTAGCTTGAGACCTATACCTCGGGTCTCCGACCGCATCATCCAAAGACGATATAGTGCCACGCAGAGCGGTCACTACAACGAGTTGTCCCAGCTCACCCAAGACGTCACCTATTGCGTCCGCACCGAGAGCGGATCTCACTTCCATACCTCATCATCCGGACTATGCATCGAGCGGCCGTGGCCGATCGGGCCAGCAACCTTCCCTATGGCCGCCTCGTGACTTTCCTTCTTCGCCGTCCGGGCGTGAGTTTCAGGAGAGACAGCCGTTGAGGACTCCATGACCTCGACATCGATCGGGACGCGATAAACAGGATGCGGATGGTTGATCTGCCCGTTAGTGATGACGAGTTGGAGGCTCGCCCTCGTCCACTTGGGAGAGTAGCGAAGAGAGCAGCTAGCGGCCAATGCGGCCTATGCGGCAGAGATGGGGGATGATGATGATGAAGATGTAGTTGGGGAAGCACCGGTGCCCGCCCCACGGTCTCCACCTGTACCACCACCATCTGTTCCCATGGCTGGACCATCTCAGCCCCTCCGACTCGGTGTTCGGTATGTTTATCGAGATCGGGGACACCCAGAGGGTCATCCCTGAGTCTCGGCCGAGCGATGGGTCGGGAGTTGGGACGCCCTGGCTCGTGGTCACGGGTGACTCAGGACCAGGTGCATTGGCTTAGGGTCGCATACGAGCGGGACTATGATATAGCTGACCCCTATACCTCCCGGGCCTCCTACCCCATGATTTCCCATCTATTTTTTTTTCTTTTCATATGATCGTTTTATATAACAGGGGTAACTTTCCGGTTTGTGGGATCGCCACTGTAGCACTATTTCATTTGATACACTCTTCTGTTTAATGAAAGTTTCATGGTTTTTCCTAACTAGTGTATGTGCACATATTAGGTTTCATATTTAGAATAGTACATTATTCTCTTCCTTAGTCTGTCTCAGGTATCAAACAATGCTTAGAGTGAGTTTGTATTAAGATTTTTAAACTTCCTAACTCAGTTCATCGACCCAGTTAAGTGCAGCATGGTTTGTTGGAACAGAGCCCGAGAGCTCCGATACCAAGTTGTCACACCCCAAATTCGATCCAACCGGGAATGGTGTGAGTGAACCGTTATTGAACCAACGGTTCACACCAGGATCTCGAATAGGCCGTGTTCACCCATACAAACCAATTACACATAACCACAATCAGAATATAAATATACAGCGGAAGACTTTAAATAGAATGAACCGAGTATCTATTGATAATTTAAATAAATATCCCATTATTCAAATTCAATCACATAAAATAATAATCTTTTACATCACTTAATATCAAACAAAAATAACTGAAACAAATAAGTAAAATCCATCACAGGTACACGCAGAAGGGGCACTCGCATGAAGCATCATGCTCGTCCTGTCCTGCCTGTACATCCAACACCGCAGCACCACCATACGCCGGAGCGTTTACGTAATCGTCCACAGTATAACCTGCATCCAGATCTAAAACAATGTATATACAAAGGGTGAGCACACAACACATCTCAGTAAGGCAATCGACGGTTTCACAAAATTATGCATGAGTAACAATCATTTTATCTTGTGGTCCGGGTTTTAAGTTTGCAATGTGCTATAGAAAGGTTTGGAGGCCCCCGCACCTCTATACACGAGTGTGTGGCGTCGCACAGTAATCACACAACCACCAACCCACATACACCCATCATGGAATAGAGATAGAGCTAAGGTATACCCGCACCTCCCCTGATACTCTACCCATACCAGTACCTAAGCCCCTATTGGCCGGGGCTCGCAAACCGGGCTCGCAACTAACCAATCCTATATGTCAACAATGTATGCTCTATCCCGACACAGCCGTCACGGCATAGAGATAGAGCTAGAGCGTGCGGGCCGGGCCGGAGACCTCCTAGACCTCACCTCCCCCTGATACCCTATCCGCAACTAACCCACTAGGATAGAAACAATACGCAGGTAGACCCTATCCCAACACGACACCCTACGGCATAGAGATAGAGCTAAAGCATCGTGGACAAGGCAGCGTCGACTCGGAATCCTCAGTACCACCAACGATGGTCGGGACAACATCAATATCGGAGACCAACGTACCACGATCTTCCCCTGATACCCTATCCGTACCAAGCATGTTAAGATAGAATACTACAAAAGGTGCAATGTGAAGAGCGATCCCAGGCCCATGCCCCACTCCACACACCAACAAAAACAATCACATGCCTAACAATCACATCCTATGAATGCATGAACAATAATAATAGCTGAAAGTAAAGGATGGCATGTGAATATGCACAAACATCACATCATAGATATACAATGATTAACAACGATTTACTGTCCATTAATTATTAGGTTTAGGTCAGATTCCCTTACCTGACGCTCGATCAATAACTTGCTCTACGTCGCAAGATCCAAACAATAAGTCACAGCGTCCTACATAATATTAGGGTTTCATTAGAATATATTATTTAGGGTTTCATGTTGGTCGGAAACCAACAGAGATCACAAACTGCCCTCACAGAGCTGACCGGTGGCATGTACCGGTCGCAGCCTCAGAGGGAAAGACCGGCGACCGGTATGGTCAGCCGGTCCCCCACAGATAACCTCCCGAGAGGTAGCGGTCGCAACATACCGGTCGCACTATGTGCAACCGGTATAGTCGACCGGTATGTCTCCGGAAGACCACACATGGGTTCTTCGACTGCCGTCGATCATCCTCCACAGATTTTCAGGGTTTCTCCTATCCATTCTAAGTCTAGGCTTTGAGTTAGAGCTATCCCTAACTCATTCAAGTCTCGTTTCGATGAATATCATCTCGAAACTCGAATCTAGGGTTTGACGGCAACTTAGGGTTTATTGGTCAATTTAGGGTTTTAGATCAATACCTACTTTGCACGATATTGATCCACCCACATAACTAACATAGGGTAAGAAGATGGTATCAAACACTTACCGTTGACAGGCGTAGCGAGAGCTTCGTCAAACGGTAATGGCGGCACCTCCTTCTTCTTCCTAGCTCCTTCTCCTCTCCAAGCTCTTTCTCTTCTCTAGGGTTTGGGAAAGACAATGGAAAGGATTTGAGGGGTTTAAGGGTGTATTTATAGGCTAGAAATAGGGTTTAGTAACCCTACTAGGATTAGGAAACTTCTAGGATTCGAAATCAGGAAAGTGGGACCCGCAGAGACAAATTTCCAAATTCCCGCACATAGCTGTGCAGGCCATACCGGTCGACCGGTACCATCATCCGGTACCATCGACCGGTATACCTAAAATCAGGTATAATTGGTCGACTTCGGTCCGATTTCGTACCTGTTTGTTATCCGCTTGCCCCGTCTGGCTCGGTGATGATCGGAAGACCTGTCACGACACAAAACCAAGGTTTAGACCGGGTTTTCAGAGTGCGGGTCTTACAATACCAGTATCCAACTGAAAACGTCCCATAACACTTAATGAAAAGATTATATAAAAATAATTATAACCTTGAGCATATATCAAGCTCCCTACTATAGTGTAGATCACACTTACTATCATTCCTTGTATACAATTTTTCAATTTATCTCCTTTACTAATTTAAGCATCCGCAACTTAATGGTTATACATGCATACTAAATAGTTCGAAAACAAGAACAACATTTATATTTTGAGACAAATCCAGAAATTTACTTTTTCTGTCATGGAAAAACTCAATGTCAAGTACAAAGGTATTTACTCACACATTCTTCATCTTGAAGTTATCAGATATTGAAACTTTGGTTTCAACCAGTATACCACGTCATTGCAGGTCAGTATTTAACCATCAACACATATAGCTAGGAAATGAATCCGTTCCCACTAACCTCTAGATATATATAATGATCAATGACAATCTCAACCAAGTTGAAAGAAGATACAATCCTATCAAACTTTAGATACTATTACCTGGATACCTGTTTAATTCACATGTTGACTTTATAAGTCTTCAAAACATATCTTCTCTACCCTTATCACAAAACCTTATGATTAAAGCATAAACATTTTCTATATCTATCTGATGCAACTCCAAAACAAAATGCGCAACTAAAACCTCAAAGATTTGAAGTTAATACTTTATTTTTTCTTTGTGTGATTCTACTTCACTATAAGTCTTACTTTGTGGCAATCAATTCTCCCACTGAAATTATACTTTTTCTTGTATATCTATTTTGAGCCTATGAGTACACTGCTCATCGATAAAAGCATAAAATCCCAAGTCTCATTATTATTCATAGACAACAACACATCTTTTATGACTATTAACCATTCAAGAGCAATTTCATTACTGACAACTTGCTCAAAACCCTTGGGATCTTTATATTGTCCAACACTAAAAACATCTATTTTAAAGTACAACATGTGATTAGATGAAATCATAGATCTACATGGTCTAGTATATCTCCTCATTGCCTCTTCTAGCTCTGCTATAATGGCAATGCATCAACCTGAATGAAGATAATCTTAACAATTATCTCATTACACACGATGATAATTTTATTATCTCAACTAGTTGCACTACAGTTATTTTCATGTGGTCTCATCAAACTTCAAGTTTTTTGGATCTGTTTTGACATCCCATAAAATGATAACTCAATCTCTTAAAATAATCACTCTCTTATGAGTGTTATAAAACCATGTTAGCTCTACAGTCTCAAACAAGAAGATAACTTAAACTGGAACTGACTAACTAGACACTCTATTAATAATATAGGTTGCAATATCAATTCTTTCCCTACAAAGTTAAATACATTCTCAGGATTTTACAAACACTTGCTCAAATTCTCACGAAATTGACCAGTATCACATGGTCTCCCAAAACTCTCTCATTCAGATCCAATAGTTTTAATTCCTTTAATAAAAAAATTTTCATCTTAATTTTTATTATTTAAAAAAATACCCATGGACTAAACTATGATAAAAAAATCCTAGATATAATCTCAATGTCTATCAAGTCCAATAAATCCTTGTTGTGAATAACATTCATTTACTTTAGTCTTGTCATCTTCTCCTTTAATTAATTCTCACATATATATATGTTATAAACTTTAGAATGAGGGATTTCAGAATACGATTAATGCTTAAGTATCCAATCTACTGCGCTTTCTTGCTCAAAAGTTTCATAATCCTTATTCCTTTTTTACTTAAGCCTATCCAGCTATATAACATTTTCTTCATATGTCCCTTCTGGGTCACACTACAAGAATTTTATTTTACGTAAATCCATTTTATCTTGTAGTTCCTTAATATCTAATTCTTTGTCATAAAGTTTCTGACTATTGCATAAAAAAAAAAATTTCTTTCTATGGGTTTCTCTCTCCCTTTTACACTTTGCCTTTGTCTGGATATGTCTTATGCACTATGACATTGACATTTATATTTTTTTCTTTCCTTTAAACTTCTATCCTTAGTTCTTTCAATTGAGGTTCACTATATCTTTCGAATATTATATGTCACTAGGATCTGACTATACAATTCTTGTGAGGAAGTGAAAGTCTAAAGTGTCACTTACATAGGTTTTAATGAATTACCTACAAATGTTCACTTATCTTTGAGTTTATCATTAATAGTTAATAGCTCTACCTTGTACTTCCTCACACTCCAATACCATCTATTATCATTAAAAATTGGTACTGATGAACTTGAGTAATAAAACATCTCTCTGTCCCTCATTGAAATATCAAACTTTTCTTTGGATTTCACAGGGAATATCCTATTTCAATGTTTCTCATTTGAACATTGCTTTACTTGATCCTAGGGACCAAATACCCTAAGGACCAGAATATAATTTTCTGTTGAGTACATCTAGGTTAAACAACCTTAGATTAATTTTTAATTTTCATGTCAATTAATAGAACTGACTGCCAATGACAAGGATCTTGAGGTATTTAATCATTCATGTCCACAACTATATTACAATGTAAATAATTGCAAGTATATGATTAGTACCAAATAAAATTAGCTAGCAAGAATCTATACATAACATGTATAAGCTAACCTTCAAAGCCTCCTTCTCCACAAGCAAGGGAAGAATCCGCTGGCAAAACTTCCTCTTATGCGGCGGTAAAGGTTATAATCTTCTTAGTCTTCTTACAGTAAAATTGGAATATCACAAGTAGCTTTGGAAGCAAGCTACCTTCAATTGGCTTATCGGATCCCTACTTTTCATCATGAACGGCCATTTCTCTCAATTTTGAGGAAATAGCAGCTGTGGACGGGCCTTGCATATCTTTGAAAAGTCAACCAAACTACATACACATCCTTTGGGATAATATGTGCATTAGTCCTCTCGTTAGCTGTGCAATAACTGTGAATGATAATGACTCTTGAAAATCTCACCACCTTTGGATGGATGAAATCCCTTAAAGCCAAGATCCTTTAACTATGTGCATGAATTCCTTATAATCTTTGACAACGCCACCTTTGGGTGGACAATGTTACTCTTTGCTGCATCTATAAACGTGGGAATTTATGACAATGTCACTTTTAGGTAAGCAATGTACTTCTTTGCTGTAGCTTGTAAATGTACAAATATTAGATTTGAGTATTTTATGATAGAAACAAGATTGCCACTTTAGTGGTCACACCAAAATCCCTATACAACAGCCTCAAATCCTAATTTGAATAAACTTGGACAATGTCACCTTTGGGTGAACACTGTCAAAACTGAAGCATTTACAAAACATAGACTCTTGAATTTGAACACTTCATAATGAAACAAGGTTATCACTTTGGTGGTCACACCAAGTTCCACCATGATATGAACAAATCCCAATCTACAGCTCATGTGGGATATTTATTTAACCATTAATATTTTAAAATATAACTTTACAAGTCTAAACATTTATATAAACATGCATAATAACTCAACAATCAATTTGATACAATAAATTTAAGAAAAATTAGCATAAAAACTACAAATTAGATCCCCATAGCACATTTTTCTATAATAAAATGGAGTCCAAAGGAACAAACCGGAGGTCAATCCGACCTTCATAACTACCAAAATCACAATTTAATGTTCTTTTATCAAAATCAGGAGCCAAAAAGCCCTTAAGAACTATTTCAGGGTCGGTCCGATTTGGTCTATGTCGGCTTGGCCAAGTTCGGCTCGGCTCGGATCGAATTGAACCGAATATCCCAAAACCTTTTTTTTGAAATATTTATGCTTTGGTTCAGACCGCAAACCAAATGTTCTGGGTCAAATAGAACCGCGGTCGAAACCACAAACTGACCATAGGTCCAACTGGCCCACCCATTCGGGTACTCGGCTAAGATTTCTCGGTCAAAAGTCGGGCATTCGGGTCAACTGAGTGGGTCATACAGTCGGGTCTCTGAGTCGACCCATAGGGTCAGGGAATTGGATCTTCAGGTGGTCAAGGTCTCGGGTCCGAGTAGCACGTATACCCTGCACGTGTGCCAGAACCTGGTCTGACCCCGGGTTAACTCGGGCTGAGTCAGGTTAAATCCTAACCAACCCGTTAGTGTTTCCAAGTGGTGCCAAGTTGACCTGGCGATGGATTGATGCCGTAAGTTTAAATTTGTTTTGCAAAAATCCTTGTCGATGAGTGGATCTCATTCGGCAATTCAAGCAACATGTGTGGGCGCATCCAGTGTTGAATGACGGTTAATTTTATATCGCCGTGACCGTCTCGACAAGTCCTTCAATTTGGTATATTATTTGCCCCTTTTATCGGTTAAAAATTATCTTTTGGTACGAAGGTGATTTTGTTGAGTTCGTTCGAATGGATTGGAAATTTTTTTATTTTTCATAATCAAATCATAGATGTACATGTATAGTATTTTTCTACCATTGATTATAGGTCTATAGGTATAGCTCTGATACCAACTGTTAGATTTATTAACCTATAAATTTCTTAGAATACAATGGTATTCATATCAATGATGAATATAATCAGTAATGTAACCACATACCTCTTTGAGTTTGATATCCCTCTGTGTCTTCAAGCTTTGATCGAGATCCCTCGATTACAGTCTCCCTCAGCCTCTAGAGGATATCCTGATGTCTCTTGCTAATGGGTGCAGAGAGAACTAATTAACTATGGCTGTGGGGACTTTAGCCCAATATTTATAAAATACTACTGTAACCCCAAAACCCTTTCCATAATAAAATTAGGGTTACCAAACCTATCTCATACCATGTGACGAACCAAACTGAACCGGTTTTATTGTGTCAATTAGACTCCCACTAAATTAGCTAGTTTAGGTAATTAATTAAGCCCACATATAAATTTAACAGACATTGGTGCAGTATTATTATAGTGAGACCATCTTATTGCTTTTTTTAGCAAAAAGTTATGTCTAAAGATGCAAAGAGAGTCTACCTATTCATAAAAAATAAAAAAAAGAGAGTCTACTTACATTTGAGCATTGTATGCAATTTGTGAGGACAATAAGAGGTGATTTGCTCTCCTCGGGTGTATCAAGAAAATCTGTTTATTGGAGTCGCCACCTAGATTAAGGTCTAGGACCTCTAAAATGTAGTCTCATCGTAAAGTAAGATTTCTATTGACTCATAACCCATAAGATCGTTTATTGGTCTACACGAGATCGGGTAAGCATTCAAGGTACGGTTTTGGGAAGGTGTTAAGCATCCAAACCGTCCAATCAAGATTGGCCTCCTAAATTTTTCTTAGACTCTAATTTTGACTGTGCTTGGTCCACTGGATGACTAGGGTTCAATGGGGGGATGTCCTAAACCAAGTTGCTAAATTCTTCTAACTTAGGATTCAACCAAATATGTTTTGAAGCAAATAAACAAGCAATGTACTATACGGTGACCCAAACTAAATGATGGTTCTGTCTTGGACCGAATGTAGGAATATTCCTAAATTACCTACGTATCCCTTGAGACTTTATCTGTTGAGAATCAGGTCAAAAAACGTAGTTCTAAAGGATTTTGTGTGATTAAAGATTATGAATGTGGTTTATGTATGTGCTTCAGTTAAATGCAAGTTGAAGTTTATGCTTGGTGGATGGTTCAGATCAAATCTGATGGTTTGCGAGCTGTAGTATCGTATTTGAGAACTCTCTCAAATTGTTTATGTATTTTAGAGGTTCTAGAAATCAGGTACAATGTAGTTCGAAAAAAGCCTTGTAAATGTGGTTAAGGT
The DNA here is from genome assembly GCA_028583415.1 of Protea cynaroides. Taxonomy (NCBI): domain Eukaryota; kingdom Viridiplantae; phylum Streptophyta; class Magnoliopsida; order Proteales; family Proteaceae; genus Protea; species Protea cynaroides. The sequence continues at coordinate 9,971,720 of CM053266.1, forward strand.
TTCTAGGGTTCCTTTTCCCTTATTCTATTTTTAGGGACTTCCTACCCTAATTACTTCATTCTTTTCAATTTTTCGGGATGTCCTACCTAATTACTCCGTTCTTTTTAGTATATCTCACTCTAAACATGACGATACCAGGCAGATCGAATATGGCAGTAGCAAGTAAATTAAATATGACAGTATGCACAAATGTAGCAGTGTAAACAAACCAAACATGGCAATATGTGAGTGAGCATTCGAAACATAGCAATAGACACGTGAGCATCTAAATATAGCAATAACCATGTGAATGAGGATTCTAATCATGGCTTGTAAGTGTGTGAAACTTTTAAATATAGTAAGCATGTAAGCATTCCAAAATAGACATGTGAGCATTCCAAAGCATAACAAGCATGTGAGCATTCCAAAACATAGCAAGCATGTGATCATTCCAAAATAGGCAGATATGTGAGTGTGTAAGCAGCAAATCAGATGGTGATGATGATCAAATGGTAGTGATGATGATCGGATGATGTATATGATGATCAAAAGAAGTAATGGATAGATCAGACGGTGTAGATGATGATCAGATAGTATGATGGGGAAATCAATGGTGTAGATGATGATCATATGGTATGATGGGAAGATCAGTGGTGTAGGGTCAAGGGTGATGATTAAGTAGTGTAGGATCAAGGGTGATGATAGGTAATGCTAGATCAAGGGTCAGGGATAATGGGTAAAGTTGCATGCATGGGGAGGTTTGCATAGGGTTGGTAAGTTCGATTGCATGGGCTTGCATGGGTTGTCAGGTAGGGTTTGTATAGGGTGTATGGGAATCAGTGGGATATGGATGCATGGGAGATCAGTAGGATATGGATGCATGGGATAGGGTATATTCATGGAGGTGGGGGTATTTGGATGTGCAGGGGCTTAATCGTATGGGTTGTCGAATGAGGTGGAGATGAGGTATGATAGGGTTGTGTAGGGATGGTTGGTGTTCAGGTGTGTAAAGGTGGTTATAGGGCTGGGATTTATGGTAAGATGAGGTAAGTGGTGGGAGGTGGAGGTATTCGGTGAGCCATGAGGGGTTGTTGGGGAGTAAGGGCCATGAGAGGGTGTGCTGGGTGGTTGTAGGGATGAAGTGGAAGGGGTGATGTGCATGTTAAGAAAAACATAAAATAATAAAAAAAAATAAGGGAAAAAGACAGTTAACTTCCCTGTAACTTACCTTAAAGATAGTTGACCCCCAATTGTCACACCTCAATTCTGGACTAACCAGTGGTGATATGAACCATCATGAGAACCAATGGTTCAAATCAGGATCTCGTATAGGCCATGCCCACCTGGTTAAACCAAATACATTTCACAATAATAATCAGAGTAAATAAATGTATAGCGAAAGTCTTTATTAATAATGAACTGAGGTCTAACAATGATAAATAAATAAGTAAATCTAATTATCTCCAAGTAAACTCATGACATAACATAAATTAATCATTTACATGTTCCAACAGTCAAAAGTAGTTAAACTAATCAAAAACATATTGGTGACACTCACACGACAGATGATGCGCTTCTTCGATAACTTTCACATCCATATCTGCCATGTGTCCGTACATCGGCGCATTCATATAATCTTCCACAGTAGGACTTGCATCAATAACTAAAATATTCGACGTTGAAAGGATGAGTACACATCATAGCTCAGTGAGTAAATAAAACAATGCGCAAATATATGCATGCATTCAATTCATAGAGAAAGGATTGACGGCCACCTCACCTCTATATACGGGTGTGTGAATCCACCCAATGGATCAAACACCATTGGCATCCCACATCCACCCCACCATGGAATAAAGATGGAGCTAAAGTGTCCAGATCACACACTACCAACACTTCCCTTGATGCCCTACCCATACCAACACGTAAGCCCATATTGGCGAGGGCTTGCAAACTGGTTTCACAACTAACCAATCCTAATGCCATCCAAATGTATCCAAGACCTTACCCCAGCATCCCTCAATATGTCCATAGAGATAGAGCTAAGGCCCCCCCGACAGAGTCAAAGACCACACGGTCCGATACCACCTCCCCTGATGCCCTACGACTTAATAGCTTTGATGTCAGTGGGCAAGACTTGAGTAGAGATAGAGCTAAAGTCTGGTGACCAGGCCAGAGACCACAGTGCCATGTCTTCCCCTGATGCTCTACTCGCATCCAACACACTAACCACACACACAATCATATGTCTATTCCTAACATCATCATCTTCATGTTAGAAATAGACAAAAATAAATATACATGAGCAAAAATAGCAGTAATATTGGATGACATGTGAGATGCACATTACAAATATACAAGTATAGAATCATTCATTGCATTAGACAAATAAAATAAAATAGTTTGTTATTATCCAATTAGTTTAGGTCTTGTTCCCTCACCTTTACGATGTTCGATCTTCTTCAAGCCTTGGAAATCACTTTTGAACTACTTGAAAATCTAAGAAATTTATGGATTTTAAGTTAGGGTTTAAGTTTACTAATTATAGTAGTTAAAAACCTAATATGGTCTCAACAGTCTTTCCTGAAACTATGTGGTCGCAAGTGTGGTTAAACCTGTGGTCTCAATATTTGCGACCACATGGTGTGTGGTCGGTGTGTATGGTCGCATATCATGCCACCACACATGAGACCATACCTTCTCTGGGATCTTCCCGAGAGTGTGTGGTCGACCATAGGCTATAACCACACGAAGTTTGATCGATTTGTATCCTCAATCTAATTCCTTCATGAGTCGATTCCTTAGTTTATCAATAGGGTTCCTCCTATGATCGGTCTATGGCCTTTAATTCACAATTTTGCAAAGTTATCACCCTAAACTACTCCATGGATCTCCCTTGAGTTTTTATCCATGGGGTCTCATGGTTGAGATCTCACATCAATTCCACATCTAAATTTACAATGAAAAAATCCTATACTATGTGATCTACTCCTAAAAATATGGTTCTTTACCTTAGCCTTTTGTAGCAAGCTAGAACCTTCCTTCCTCTCAGCTTGCCTCTTCAGATCTCTTTCTCGTTCTCTTCCTCTCTTTCTTTCTCTCTTAGGTTTAGAGTTTCAATTTGGGTTCTAAAAGAGTGAGAGAAGCTAAGGGACCTCCTTTATATGGAGAAAAAAACCTCCATATAGAGTTCTCCCTCAACTAAGAAAGAGATCCCTTAGTTTAGGAAAGTTTCCAAAAATCAGAGTTGGTCTCAACATCGTGCGGTCGCACATATGGTCACAGAATCCATCGACTACAAGTCCCAAATATGCGACCACACGTTGGATTTTGAGTGGTCCTACTTCCTTAAGGTGTGGCCGACCATACTAGCTCAGGTATGCAACCACACACTCAAAATTGATTGATTTTAGGTCGATTTACATACCTAGCCTTGTGGTTTCTTTATGCACTTGGTCCGCTCGATCTGGCCATGATAGGAAGACCTGATATGACACGGTTAGACCAAGTTAATAGGGTGCGGGTCTTATACCAATGGTTTTGAAAAAACAGTTACCTCCCCTAAACACACTATTAAAATTCAAATAGCCCCACTCGTTAAGAATATTCCATTAGATGGTAACAATGGGAGTCTAATATTTTATTAAAGACCAAACTACCCTTTTGGAGAGATGAATTACCTATTTTACCCTTACTATTTAATAGGGTTACTATTTGCCAGATTCCCTGCTTGTTCACCACAGTTGAGCTTACATTTTTTTCGTTTTCTAAACCCTTGAATCGCCTTCGTCTTTGGAGCTCTCTGCTGTTGCAAATCCTTGAACATCGAAGCAATTTCTCCTAAAATCTCTCTAGATTTTCAATCCCTATTTTCACTCCTATCTTCCCTCATCTTTCTCCCATTCCAGTCGCCCTTAGTCCACATCCATTTTCTCTCTTATTCTTCTTCGATTTCTTCTCCTACTTCCTCTTCTGGCAGCTTTTGCTCTTCCCTCAATGTCAAAATCAAAAGCTAGATTAGTTACCGAATGCCATTTCTCTTCCCTTTCCTAGCTCTCTTTCTTTAAATCCCAATTCATCCCCTTCTTTTTCTACTACAACCGACTTCTCTAGGTTTTCTCCTTACCAAAATTTGGAGATCCCAACCCTTTTTTTTTCTCTCTAACATTTTCTCTTACACCTCACTTGTCTCTCTTGATTCGATAGGTACTCTAATTAACTCATCCATTATATATATCCAGAGGAATCGGGAGGGCTGTCAGTAGGGAAGAGCAAAGGAGAACCAGAATATGAATTTCACATTAAGAATGAAAATCCAAAGAATACCAGAATATGATTAAACATAAATCAGAATACTAAAATATGAATTTCATATTAAAAATGGGAATCCAGAAAACCAAATTAAATTAAGGCTTTCAACAATCGATGGCAGACTTGTGATTCAAGTAGGATTAACAGGGAACTATCACTACGGTTGTAGGGTTTTAAATCCTCTCCTCTAGATTCTTAAGGAGGAGAGGATTTGAATCCTTGTAACCGTACTTGTTGCATTATTTCGGCTGAATTTTGCATACTCAATGGAGCTTGAGAGTAAAACCAGTAGATTGCATACTCGACTAGCTAAGAAATAGAAAACCAGTGCTTAATCGAAGACAAAAACGAGTTATAATGGAAGTGCAGTTTGTTCGAAAGATTTTTGCGATCCATTGCTGCAATGATTTTCTGACTCATGAAAATCAAAACCAGTGCTTAATCAAGGAGTTTTGCCTCACTGGCCACCTAAAATTGCTCCGCTTACATCTGAGTCCAACATATCATCTCTGCCCCATAGGAAAGAACGTGAGGGAGAATGAGAAAAAGATGAGATTAAGGTTTATTTTAGTTGGGTATAAAAGGGTTATATTGGTCTTTTAATAGTAATAGGATTTAAAGTAGGGATAAAAGGTTGAGGGTAGAGTTGTCCATAAAAAATTTAACTTTAACACCGTTAAAAAATTGGGGCTATTTGGATTTTAATAGTTTGTTTAGGGGAGGTAACTATCTTTTTCAAAACCATTGGGGGTCAACTGTCAATAAGGTAAGTTACAGGGGAGGTAACTGTCTTTTTCTCAAAAAATAATAAGAAAACAACCTAAATAGGGGGTGGGTTTACCTGAGTCACAGCAGCAAGGGGATCACCTCTACCCTCTCAAGTCCTTTCTTCCTTTTTCTATCTCTTTCTCTTAGCTCTCTTTCTCTCTCTCACAGTTTTCCTCAATCTCTCTATTTTCTCTCCCTCTCCTAGATTTATCTCTCCCTCCATCTCTTTCAGGTTTTGCTGGGTGAAAGGTTGGTCGACAGCTGTTCGGTTATGGGGTTTTGGTAAGGTGTAGCAGTAGGTCTCTAGCTCATAAAAAAAAGGTCTTGGTGGTGATCCAATGGAGGGCTTTTATAGGTGCAGGTGGTTTAATGGGAGAGTAGGTGCTAGTGTGCATGATAGGTGTACAGGTAAGGTAGTGGTAGCGGCTGGTTTGGGCCATGGGTAGGTGGCTATGGGTAAGGTGAGTGGAGTGATGAGTTGGGCAGGTTATAGGGTGATGGGTTGGCCAACAAAAAGGTAATGGGAGGTGCTGGTTCAGGTAAGTAGAGAGTGAGGTGTCAAATGGAGGGAGTTCTATGGTGGAGTGAGGTGTTGCGGGTGTACATGGGATCAGGGTGGTGTGGTAAGGAATTGCATGGGGTTGTGGTATGGGTGTATCAGCGGGTAGGTGTTGGGCAGCTGTGATTAATTGGTGGTGGTGTTCTTGGTTTGGGAAGGTGTGGGGCTCAAATGGCTAGAGTGGGCAAGTGTTGGGTATGGGTGAGTGGAGGGCAGCATGGCTGGAGGTCAAGTGTGGATGGGGGAGGAATTTCAGGTGTCTGGGTATGGGAGTGAGTTAGTGAGGGTGTGCATGGTATGGACAGGTGCAAGGTGGGGATTAGGAATGGTGCTCGGGTGGTTTGGTGGGGTGCTGGAGCTAGGCAGGTGGTAAGATGATCTCTCTCTCCTTTCCTTTCTCTTTCTCTCACTTTCACTCTCACTCTCACTCTCACTCTCACTTTCATTCTCTCTCTCATCTCTCTCTCTCTCTATTCTCGAGTTCTCTCTCTCTCTCTCCCCTCTCTTTCTTACTCTCATTTGCTCTTTCTCACTCTCATTTGCTCTTTCTCACTCTCATTTTCTCTTTCTTTCTATCTCACTCTCATTCTCTCTTTCTTTTTCTCTCTCTTCCCACTCTCGGGTTTCTCTTTCTCTCTTCTCTAACCCAATTGATCCCCCCTTGATTCCTTATATATATATACACACACACACACACATTATATAATATATAAATATATATAGTATATCATATAAATATACATATATAACATATACATAATACACATGGGCTGACTTGACTCGGTCTGGACCGTTCTGGGCTAGGTTAGGTAAGACTAATTGAGGTTGACTGGGTTAGACTGACTTGGATTGAACCAGACTGGGCTGAGACTGGCATTGACTGGCTTCTCTCTCTCTTTCTATTATTTTACAAACCATTTCGGCTTACAGCTCTACATGGAATTCTTTGATTACCTTTATCCTAGATTTTCCATGTCCACTTTGAAGAGGACTGACAATGGAGCATACTGGGGCTTGAATATCTTGATTTGGATGTCTGATGATCAAGATATGGCCGAATGAAATCCGATCGATCTAATTTACAATAATTTACCCAAAAATCCTCAATTTATGATAATTTATAGAAAAGCCCCTAGAATATTAATGCACATTTCAATCCAGCTAAAATCGCGATATCTTCTTCGTTTGACATCAGAATTGAGCGATCTGGCCTCATTTTGAAGATAATTCTATGACCTATGCATCCATGAAGGTTATAGCCCATGACCTTGCTGTAGAGCCCACTAAAATCAGCCTCAAAGTCACCAATAAAAATCCAAACCTTGAATTAGGGCCTGCAACCTTTCTGAATGTGGTCATCTAGACTCCAACACATTGGTGGATACTTTGGCTCGGCTCAGAACACAATAAATAGCACACATGGATTGATCGATTGTCGGTTTAAGAGTGTTTCACTCACCTCCCCTGAACTTTTCCTTGTCTTCACACACTTCCCCTCTTTTTTTCTCTACACACCAATAAGACTCAGCTTGGTTAGGGATGGCAAAAGTGGGGTGCTTACACAATTACTTCAGCAGTGGTGAAATAGGGTTAGTATTTGTTGGCAATAAATTTCACATGAATTAGAAAAGCTTGAGGGGACTAATGAATCTGGTGATTCAAACCCAGCCCAACAACAATACTTATCTAAACTTTTTGGCTATCAATATGAGATCCGATATAAATCAGATAGGGAAAATGCCATAGTAGATGCATTGTCACGGAAGCACAGTCTAACGCATCTCGTAGCCATTTCTTCCCTTTTTTTTTGTGTTGGGTCAACTTAAAAAGGAATATGCCGCAGATGTAACTGTGCAACAATTAAAGACCAACATTGCCACTAGACCTCAAGACTTTATGCATTGGTCTGTCCAAGAAGATCTGCTGTATTATAAGGGAATATTATTTTTGGTCCCTCACTCCCTCTCAAAACAAAGCAGTTAGCAAGTTCCAATCCACACGGGTAAGGGGCCATGCTGGCATCCAATACACCTACGTCAAACTTGCCACCGACTTCCATTGGAAGAGCATGAAACATGATGTCCTTTAGTTCATACATCAGTGTTTATCTTGTCCACAAGTCAAGAGTAGCACATCATCTCTTTACGGTCTCTTTCAATCTCTACCCATTCCTGAACAAGTTTGGGATGATATAAGTATGGATTTTATAATCATATGCCTTCTTCTCATGGATTCACAATGATTTTCATGGTGGTGGATCATTTTTCTAAGCTTTCCCACTTCGATGCTCTTTATAAACATTAGAATGCCTCCAAGGCATAGTTGTCAAGGTGACAAGACGACCCAAGGCATTGGAGGCCGGCCTAGGCATTGCCTAGGAGACCAAGGCATTCCTAGTGTATTTTTTGCCTACAATATCAATGCTATATTTATGTTTATATACCAAATCAAGAATCAAAATTTAAGGCATAACTTAATAAGACAAAATAAACAAATAATGAATAAAGTATACAATGTAATCAATGTAAAGAACTAAAGAAGCATCTTTATAATAGAAAATAGAAAAATGCATCTCCCTAAAAGACTTTTGGTAGAAATTAGAAAGAATAAGAAAAAATGAAAAAAAAAACTTGCAAAATGCAGTCTGGGTATTACCATAGCAGAGAACGGGACTAGGGGAGAAAGAAGAAGAAGAAGAAGGATAAGGGGAAGAAGAAGAAGGGGGAAGAGGAAGAATTTGAATGGAAAAAAAAACTAGAAATCAATAAGTATATGTAAAAGAGTAAGAAAAGAAAAAGAAAAAGAAAAAGAAGAAGAAGAAGAAGAAGAAGAAAAAGGAGGAGGAGGAGGAGGAAAATGACAAAAAAAAAAAAAAAAAAAGAGGTGCAGACCATAGCAGAAAAGAAGAACCAAAAAAAAAAATGGCATTGCAATCACTGAGAAGAAGGAGGAGGGGGAGGACGACGACGACAAAAAGAATAAAAAAATGCAGTAAAACTATAGTATAGTAAGGGAGGAGGAGGAGGAAGAAAGAAGAGAAGAAGAAGAAGAGGTGAAAAGAATGACAACAAACAAGAGGTGCAGATCGTAGCATAGAAGAAGAAGAGGTGAAAAGAATGACAACAAAAAAGAGGTGCAGACCATAGCAGAGAAAAAAAAAACAGTTGCAATAAAACCATAGCAGAGAAGGGGAGGAGGACAAAGAAGAATAAGGAAAAGGAGAAGAAGGAGGAGGAGGAGGAGAAGAAAAAAAAAGAGGTGCAGACCATAGTAGAGAAGAAGAACTACCCAAAAAAAATTTGGCGTTACAGTCGCAGAGATAAAAAAGGAGGAGAACGACAAAAAAAAAAAAAAAAAAAAAAAGCTCCAAAGGTAAGTTGGATTGAAAACGAATGGCACGGGGGATGTTGAGGAGGTGACGATGTGTGCGGTCCATAACACCATTTTGTTGTGGAGTGTGGACACAACTCGATTAAGTGATGACCCCTTTGGATTGGAAAAATTTTTGATTGGCTTTGTTAAAAAATTCAAGCCCATTATCAAAATGGACTTGGTGAATACTTTTGCTAAACTAGTTTTGCACCATGGCAAAAAAAATGAGTGATGTGGGTGGTGACTTCAGATTTATGATGCATCAAATAAAGCCATGTGCTCTTGAAATAATCATCGACAATTGTTAAAAAATAGGCGTGCACCATGGCCCCAAACATCCATATGAATGAGATCAACAAGCTTTAGTAGATGTAGAACTATGTGGAAAAGGTAAGTGGGTTTGCTTTCCGAAGGGGCAAACCGTGCAAGTACATTTATTGGAAATAGAAATGGTAGCATCTAAAGCTTTAAGGTATGGGTTGAGGGAGAAGGGTGGGTGTCCTAGACACCAATGCCATAAGTCAAAATGTGAACCGGGGGTAGTGATAGAGGCTAATGTAGATAGAGGTGGTGCCAAGTAATAAAGGCCACCCCGCCACAATTGTTGTCGTCCTCTGTTGGTCCTGTCTGGTACACAAAGCAGAGTCAAAAGTAACATATGCATTAGTTTCTTGGGTGAGTTTACTAAGTGATAGTAAATTAAAACAAAATGATGGGATGTATAAGACATTTAAGAAGGTAAGGTGTGAACCAATGTGTGCGCTTCCAATGTGAGCATTAGGGGCATGGAAACTGAGTAGGAGACAAATTGATGATGGAGTGGGTAGTTTATGATAATGGGTGAGGAGGTTTAAGTCAAAGACCATGTGATCTGTTGCACTAGAATCAATTATCCATGGAGTATGGGAAACTGTGGTGGCAAGACTAATTGATTTACCTGTAAATGTTGTCGAAGGATGAGCATTACCAGTAGGAAGTAATGCCAATAATTGTTGGATCTGGCTAGAAGTGAGCTGGTCACCATTGTTGAGGACTGCATTTGCATAAGGTGCGGAAGGTGTAGATTTGTGTTGATTAACCCCTCGGGTTGAATTAGAGCCACCACGAGAAGACCACCAAGTTGGGTATCCAATTTTCTTATAACATCGGGAGTCCGGAGTGTCCATCCATGTCATAAAGTGTGCAATGATATTGTGGTTTTGGGCATGATGAAGCACGTTGGGCAGCCATAGCAGATTGGTCCGTGGGCTATTGACGGAAATCTATGATGGTGAATTGGCGTTCTTCTTGGAGTAATAAGGAATATGCCTTATTGACTTGGGGTAAGGGTTCCATAAGCAATATTTGGCTGCTAACCCTGGAGTAGGACTCATTGAGGCCTTGTAGAAAATCCATTAGATGATCAATCTCAATGGTGGTAGACAGATCCTTGAGGTCACCACAAGAACAAGTAGGTGATTTATGCTAAGATGAGAGTTCATCCCAAAAGCCCCTGAGGGTAGTATAATAAGTGGCAATGGCATTAGTACCTTGTGTGCAGTTGGAAATGGCCTGATGGATTTCAATGATGCGCGGAGCATTCTTTTGGGAAAAACGATCATGTAGATCACTCATTACGACTTTAGCATCAGTGATCCATAGAATGCTCTTGGCAATAGAAGGGATAGTGGAATGCACTAACCATGATTGCACCATGCTGTTGCATCGAATCAATCCAATAGGGAAGGTCTGTGGAGGGGGCTTCAGGTTTGGGAATGGTGCCATCAACAAAACCAAGCTTATTCTTGGCCTCGAGGGCCATAATAATGGCACCATTCCAAGTAGGATAGTTGTCGCCATTGAGTAGTTGGGAATTAAGAGCATGGCTCGATTGGGATAGATGGATGTAAGTAGTAAAGAGAGGATGCCTTTAGGACAAGGGTGGTAGTGGGGGTGGTTGGAGTCGCCATAGGTGGAATCCATTGGATCAAATGGTTGTAAGTAGGAAGGAAATAATGTGGAAGGTGCAGGATCACACTTGCTCTGATACCATGAAAACTCAAAAATTCTTTGAGTTTGTTATGTACTTCATTGATCTTTATGAACATATTTATATACAAAAGAATGTCATGTATCTTTCTTATGATCAATCTCTAGGCTTATCTTTAGGCTAGATATCCTTGTCCTATGATCCATTAGATCCAATCTCTAGGCTTGTCTTTAGGCTAGAGATCTCTGTCCTATGATCTATTAGATTCAATCTCTAGGCTTATCTTTGGGCTAGAGATCTCTGTCAGTTACAATCTTTTGGATTATAGAGAATATACAAGGTGTAGAGATATTGTACATTTATGGGACATCGATTGTATGAATTACTATTGCATGTAGAATAATAGGAAATTCAAACCAATAAACCCCATCCAACAGAAAGAATAAATCAACTAATGGAAAAAGGTCGAAAAAAATTGAGAATAACTAAATTGTAATAAGGTAACATAATTCTCACATCCAATTGAAGCCTATCAACATTTAGGACCAATTAGAATCTAACTTGATAGCAAATTATCATAATCATGATAGTTCTAGGGGAAGAACAGAAAGCCAGGTTATAGTGCATAGGATCGGACTCGGATAGGCTGATTCCAAACCAATCCCATGGCAGCAGTTTCCCATTTTTGACACGGTGGGTGGATCGGTCACTTTGGATAAAAAAAATTAAAATATAGAAAATTTGAATATATATATATATATATATATATATATATATATATATATATATATATATATATATATATATATATATATATATATAAATTAAAAACCCCTCTACAGATATGGCCGAATCATGATTTTAGAAGCAAATCATGTAGCAAGAACCTGAAAGTGGTGTTGTGATTCACCACTGCATTTTACAATGGATATAGCATGCAATATAAGTAACAAACACCAAAAATGTGGGAAAATTTGTTTTTTATAACATGCAAATTGAGTGGGAGGTTGAATCTTCTAATTGGCCTTTGCAAATTTGAAAATTTGATAATCAGTGAATAATTAGTAACTGCAGATGTGAAGATCTCCCAAAAAAAAGTAAGGAATACCAAAAATCAAGGTAATCAAATGAAAGGTAGAAAAGATATGGCTTGACAAATTTTTGCAACTTGAATAGAAAAAAAGGATTCCAGGCCTCAGATCCATCATGTTCTTGGACATTCTGGCCGATTAACTCCAGTAATTTTGTTCACTAGCTCGAAACGAAGCTCCCCTAAAAAAATCATCTGATTTGGGCTTGAATGGATGGAAATATCAAGCTTTGAAAACGGTTACTGTAAGTTGGGACTTGGGAGTGAAGATGTTTGAAACAAGTTGCAAAACAAAGAAGAAGGCTAGGGGAATGGGCAGCACTGCCAATCCTATCCGATCAGCTGGATTGGCTCGGTCGACCCATCTTATCTCTTTCCATTCCCCCTCAACATGGATTCACCCTCCAGCAATCCTGATTCAGATAGACTAGGGGTGTCAAAATTGGGCCCAAACGAAAAACCAAAACCCAGCCAACGTGATTGGGCATAGACCAAACCGAAACCACTTTATTGGGCCATAATTGAGCTATGTTTTTAGAGCTGAATGAAAACCCAAAATCGGACTGGATTAATTGATAAGCCCGAACCAAAAACCATTAGACCCTCAAACCTTGACTAAAAGTGCAAACCAATTCAGAAGCAACTCACTTGTAATACCATAGGGATGTCAAGGGCCTTGTTTTCTCATTCCAATTTTGTTTTGTGTTTCGATAATCCCAAAAAAAATTCAAATTTCAACCGCTACTGTATAAGAACCAGGCCACAAGAACAAAGTAACCCAATCATGTTAGGAGGAGGGCCAATCCTTCTGCTTTGATTCTCTAAACTCTTTTAACTTTAATGAGAAGATAAACAAGTAAGATCAACTTCCGAGAAGTTTTTAGGACCTAATGAAAACTCAAACAGCGAACTACGTTGTACCTGATTTCTAGGACCTCTAGAATACATAGGCAATTTGGAGGACTCTCCAAGTACGATACTCTTAGTACATTTGAATTATTCAGATTCAATCTCAACCATTTATCAAGCATAAATCTCAACTTGAACATTGAATCTAATGAAGTTCAAGCATAAATCACATCCATAAGCTAAAATAAACAATCTATTCGAACTATGTTATGGACTTGATTTCCAGGATGGAATACGTAGGCTATCTGAGATGGACGTCTCAGATTCAGTCCATCCGAACCATCTTCGGTTTGGTTCACTGTATATTATTGTTTGTTTGCTACCCTAGGTTAAAAGGATTTAGACACTTGGCATAAGATCCCCCATGAGCCTTAGTCATCCATTGACCATGAATAGTAAAAAATATAGAGTCTAAGGAAAGTAAAATCATATAAGAAGCCGATTTTTGGATCGAGTAGCTTTGGGTGCCTAACACCTTCCCAAACATTACTTTGAATGCTTACCCGTTGTCACAACCCATTCTGGGAATCGGGCATGATATCCGAGTCATCTACGAAACAACCTGAATCTTTCAGTAACCGACAATAAAAATGATCTACCAAACGAACCCCATAGTCTACACAAGTAATATCCATAACAATCATTAATTTAATAAGAATAGTTGCAGTAGAATCATATAATAAGGATATATGTCAACTAATGTTATCATAACATAAATAAGTCTGTTATGCCTTACAACACAATTTTCACAAGTAGTATCATAGTACATATATCCCACACACACTATCTAAGAGTAAATCGGATAAGACCACTGTAGATAGACCAAACTGTCATCTATTTATAGATATCAAAAATATAAAGGTGAGACACTGGCTCAGGTCCCGTAAATGCAATCTTTACAGGAGCAGCCCTCGCCATGATCTCTCAGTGGCCCTCTGCTAAGAAAGATGTCCTCTACAACAGTAAGATCCATATTAACAGCTGCAGAAGAGGTACCTACAACCAAAGCTAAAAAGATTTCAATATCGAGGGGTGAGCTCCCATCCCAGCTTAGCAAGAAGTCGAGTATCAATGCAATCCTACCACGACATTACATTGACGCAATTAAATAAATAAACAAACAATTATGATGTGGCATTTAAGTGTGTATGCTACCATGGTCTACCTGTACCCTAGCGAGGATCTATCTGTGGCTCCCTTTGGACTATGCTCGTGGCTCTTCCCTGAACATATGCTCATGGCACCCCCCTGAGCATCCAAACTTCCCTTTCCTAGTATATCCCCTCACTAAAGCACATGTTATGTGACCGTGGGTGATGTATGATGCATGTGAACATGAGATGTAAAAAGAGTTCTGCACTGCAATGGAGATCCCCGGCACCACTCAAATGGATCATTGTGCCCCCATTACGGTGTCAGTCTGGCACATGGCAACCACACAATAAGCACATCAATCTCAATCATCACCAATCATACCCAACCAATCAGACAACATGGCATGTGCACGTAGTAAATAAAGCTGTACCCCAATAGAGATCCATGACTCCCTACTCCCATGGTTTGTCATGCCCCCACTAAGGTACTAGTGGAACCAACATGGTTCGTGAGGTCACCCGTTTCACTAACCATCATACATGGGTTACACACCAGCAGAGATCTTCGGTTCCCCACTCCCATGGTTCACCGTGCCTCTACTAAGGTGCTAGCAGTCCAATATGGTACATGTGCCTATGCTTCAATATGTCATACACACCATCATACATGGTCATATAGATGCATTAATAATGAAATACTATACCCGAGTAGAGATCCCCAGCTTTACTCTAATGGATCACCATGCCTTTGTTAGAGTAATAGCATAAAACAACATGGCCGGTGTATTGTGCTCCAACATGCCACACGACCAACATACCCAATCATACACCATCTAAACATACATAGTTATTGTTGTTATGAAAATACTTGCTCATATAGAGATGGCATGTTATAATAATTTGACTAAATGCACATTTCACATGCTCAAAATTCTATGGACCCAACCCCTCACTTATAGACACCAATGGTGCTAAAGAACCTGGAAATCGACAAAAGACTCCGTCCACCACCCCAATTAGTTTACCTAATTAATTAAATGAATTTAATTAGCTTGTTATATAGCTTTTAACCGGTATTGACAATCCTAAGTGTCCATGCATGGGTCCCAAGATAAGTTGGGAACCCTAAGGTTGGTCCCTTATAGTCCAAACTACGTATACAGGTTAATAGGGCCATAACCGGATGATATTTCTAGATGGTATATCCTCTAGAATTGGACCCTCTAGTTATCACTTAATAATTTTTTAGTTTTACTTTAACCGGAGGGTAGAATCAGATGGTCTATCATCTGGCTCACCATCCGGCCATAGACTTTGTCATAATAGAGTCTTCCAGAAGGTTATCCGGAGGCTCTACTGGGTGGTGTACCATCCGGCAATGCCTCTGGCGTACTATTAAGCCTATCCAGAGGCCAAGGTCAATCGGACCCATGGATAATTGGGGGATGATTACTCGGAGGGTTGTGCCTTTGGTCCTCTCGTTGGGATCCTCCATTTAATACTTAGGTCATTTTCCAATAAGGCATTGGCCTTACCGATGGAAGGGCCTCAATTATCCGAATGCAAGGCTGAGACCAAGCCTCTAGTTTATGCCTCTGGTTAATGTCTAGAAACTAAGCACGAACCAGAGATGGTTTCCATTTTGGGAGCTTTGACGCCCCACCTTGTTTTCTTTCATCTCACTTGGTCGGAGACACCTTCCCACTATTATTACTCTAAATGGGAGTCATTTGAGACCCCATAATATCTCCATTTATGGAGAGGGAAAGTTATAAAACCCACACCCAAAAACCCCGGTCTAAACGGATTTATGTTGTGTTAAGAGGGTTTTCCACCATGGACGAAATAAACCCACGAGCCCTTAACAGGAATTGTGTTGCACTATTAGTGGACTAGATTAGAAAAAGGGAAACAAAGGGACTAATTAGGCCATTTATATAGGGGCAAACGATGTGGCCGATCAAGAAACCTGAGCCAATAGTATCCGCCAGCATCGACCGGCCCAGGTATAACCTGCCTACGAGAGTGGGTTGAGTTCACATGATTCTAAGAGACAATGGAGAATATCCCCTAGGCCCAAAATGATCCATTAGAGTCCCATATCAAGTAGAACAGCTTTAAAGTCAGTTAGGAAGAAGGAACTCCTGCTTCCTCTCAAACCTTACGACACATGGCTTACCTCCATTGTTTCCCACCTTTGGTAGAGTTGTAGTCCAATAGGGAGACTGGGAAAAGGAATCCTACTAGGTTTCTCACCCATATGGTTATATACTCACTACACAAAACCTCTGACACATTTTCTAAGAGTGAGTGCTGCTGGGAAGGAGAAAGAGTGGGAAGAAAGAGAAGAAGAAAGGAAGAGGAGAGCCTGCAAGTGCTGTGGAAGTTGCTAGGCTTTTGTTCTCATCATTCGACCCTTGCTGCAGGTAATATTTTGAACCTTATGTTGGAATCACTGGGTAGACTAGAAACCTGTAATTTATGTTGGATCTAAATAGTAGAATAATGAGTAAACCCCTAGCAGAAGGGGGTGCAATAGAAAAATGAGGATTTCAAATGGGTGAGGATCAAGGTAAGTAAAGTTAGTACAAGAAGGGGGCAAAAACCTCTCACTGTTGAGGATTGATAAGGATACTAGGATGTGAGGCCAAGGGCTAAGTTTTTATCCAAGGGAACACACGAAAACCCTTGAAAGAAAGACCCAGGAGCTCAGTCGGTTGGTCAGTTGGACGCCATATCTGAGCGACCGGCTTAGTTGATCAGCTCAAACAACCTTTTTTCCAGGAACCAGACAATGTCACGATCGATACTCTGTACCGACTAGCATATCAATCGACTAGTGACAAAATGCCAATTTTTCTGTCGGACGCTACGTCGGTCGTGATAGTAGCGACGGATGTAACGACCGACAAGCCCCAGATTTGTATAAATCGAAAGTGAATAGTGTAAGACATATAATTAATGACCTTACACCTTGTATAGGCATTAAACACCTCGTGAACATAGATTTTACTAGCACGAAAAATTTCAATTAAGAGATATCAGGTAAGGAATAGAACCCTGACCTAATTTTGGTGTGTTTGATATATATATGCTGATGAATGATACTGCATGTCTGTCTTTACATTTCAAAATAAAAGACTCCATCCACTATAGCTTTTAACCGGTATTGACAATCCTAAGTGTCCATGCATGGGTCCCAAGATAAGTTGGGAACCCTAAGGTTGGTCCCTTATAGTCCAAACTATGTATACAGGTTAATAGGGCCATAATCGGATGATATTTCTAGATGGTATATCCTCTAGAATTACCCTCTAGTTATCACTTAATAATATTCTAGTTTTACCTTAACCAGAGGGTAGAATCGGATGGTCTATCATCTGGCTCACCATTCGGCCATACACTTTGTCGTAACAGAGTCTTCCAGAAGGTTATCCGGAGGCTCCGCTGGGTGGTGTACCATTCGGCAATGCCTCTGGCTTACTATTGAGCCTATCCAGAGGCCAAGGTCAATCGGACCCATGGATAATTGGGGGACAATTACCTGGAGGGTTGTGCCTTTGGTCCTCTGGTTGGTATCCTCCATTTAATACTTAGGTCATTTTCCAATAAGGCATTGGCCTTACCGATGGAAGGGCCTCAATTATCCAAATGCAAAGCTGAGACCAAGCCTCTAGTTTATGCCTCCGGTTAATGTCTATAAACTAAGCACGAACCAGAGATGGTTTCCATTTTGGGAGCTTTGACGCCCCACCTTGTTTGCTTCCAGCTCACTTGTGAGAGACACCTTCCCACTATTATTACTCTAAATGGGAGTCATTTGAGACCCCATAATATCTCCATTTATGGAGAGGGAATGTTATAAAACCCACACCCAGAAACCCGGTCTAACCGGATTTCTGTTGTGTTAAGAGGGTTTTCCACCATAGACGAAATAAACCCACGAGCCCTTAACAGGAATTGGGTTGCACTATTAGTGGACTAGATTAGAAAAAGGGAAACAAAGGGACTAATTAGGCCATTTATATAGGGGAAAACAATGTGGCCGATCAAGAAACCTGAGCCAATAGTATCCGCCAGCATCGACCGGCCCAGGTATAACCTGCCTAAGAGAGTGGGTTGAGTTCGCATGATTCTAAGAGACAATGGAGAATATCCCCTAGGCCCAAAATGATCCATTAGAGTCCCATATCAAGTAGAACAGCTTTAAAGTCAGTTAGGAAGAAGGAACTCCTGCTTCCTCTCAAACCTGACGACACATGGCTTACCTCCATCGTTTCCCACCTTTGGTAGAGTTGTAGTCCAAGAGGGAGACTAGGAAAAGGAATCCTACAAGGTTTCTCACCCATATGGTTATATAATCACAACACAAAACCTCTGACATGTTTTCTAAGAGTGAGTGCTGCTGGGAAGGAGAAAGAGTGGGAAGAAAGAGAAGAAGAAAGGAAGAAGAGAGCCTGCAAGTGCTGTGGAAGTTGCTAGGCTTTTGTTCTCATCATTCGACCCTTGCTGCAGGTAATATTTTGAACCTTATGTTGGAATCACTAGGTAGACTAGAAACCTGTAATTTATGTTGGATCTGAATAGTAGAATAATGAGTAAATCCATAGCAGAAGGGGGGTGCAATAGAAAAATGAGGATTTCGAATGGGTGAGGATCAAGGTAAGTAAACTTAGTACAAGAAGGGGGCAAAAACCTCTCACTGTTGAGGATTGATAAGGATACTAGGCTGTGAGGCCAAGGGCTAAGTTTTTATCCAAGGGAACACACGAAAACCCTTGAAAGAAAGGCCCAGGAGCTCAGTCGGTTGGTCAGTTGGACGCCATATCCGAGCGACCGGCTTAGTTGATCAGCTCAAACAACCTTTTTTCCAGGAACCGGACAATGTCACGGTCGATACTCTGTACCGACTGGCATATCAATCGACTAGTGACAAAATACCAAGGTTTCTGTCAGATGCTACACCGGTCGCGATAGTAGCGACAGATGTAACGACTGGCAAGCCCCAGATTTGTATAAATCGAAAGTGAATAGTGTAAGACTTTTAATTAATGACCTTACACCTTGTATAGGCATAGAACACCTCGTGAACATAGATTTTACTAGCACGGAAAATTTCAATTAAGCGATATCAGGTAAAGAATAGAACCCTGACCTAATTTTGGTGTGTTTAATATATATACGCTGATGAATGATGCTGCATGTCTGTCTTTACATTTCAAAATAACATATCGTCTAATATTTGTCACTTTTACATACACTGCATCTATACCATGATTGATTGTGACTATGATGTGTGATGCTTGGTAGGCCATGGTGAAGGGGTCGAGGGCCGCCGGATCTGACCTACTAGGCAAACTAATTGCCATGTATTATCCCATATCCTAGTGTAGGACAACATCTTGGGGGGCAAAACGAATGGTCTAAGAATCTTACTAGGGTATTGGGAAGGTACATATGATGTCATATAGGACTGGTTAGTGACAGAACTTGTAAGACCTACACTCCACTAATCCGGTTTAATCATGTTGTGCCAGGTTTTCCCATCATAACTGGGTCAGGATGAACCAACTGAAAGATGGACCACCAAGCTACGTAAGCAAACTAGTCACAGTAGGTTGTTTGGTTAAGAGTTTAGATTTGTCCGGTCCTCGAGTTTTGTGACCGGTTAGTCGATCGGCTTGACCCAGATCTGATTCCGTAGTTAGGAAAGTTTCCTAATTTAGAGAGGTTACTCTCCTAATTTAGTGAGGACTCTATATGGATATTTTTTTTTCTTTATATAGAGGATGTCCCTCTACCCTCTCTCACTCTTTTGCTCATTCCCTAAACCCTAGAATTGAAAGAAAGGGAGGAGAAGAAGGAGAAGGAGACTTGGAGAGAAAGAAAGCTTAGAGGAAAAGGAAGAGGTTCTGCAGAAGGGGAAATTGTCGTTGGAACTTTAATCTATCTTAGTAAGGAGCAACAGTAAGTGCCTTGTCTCTGTAGAAGATTACAATTTGACAATGTTAAGGTTAGATTGAGATTCCAAGGTATTAAAGCAGATCTAATACCATAATTTTGATTCGAAGGATTGTTATATTAATCTACATGTATGCTAAATGTTGGGATTTCTTTGGGAGGGTTTAATCTTAATGAAATAAAGGCCATAGACTGACTCTAGGATGAATCCCATTGTTGAGCCGAATAATTGACTCAAAAGGAATTCGAACTGAAAGACAAACCTAGGATTTAACTCAGAATTTGTCCAGTTCCTTGACTGGTCGACTATATAGAAGACCGGTGAGGCGACTGATGACTCTCGGGAAGTCTACAGGGTGTTGTTCAGAGGACTCATTGGTTGACCAATGCATGACTGGTGACTCGACCGAACAATGTTCGGAGGCCATGTAAAAGAGACTGGACAATGGAACAGAGAATAATAACTTGATGAAACAAGATCTAAACTAGTTGGTTAATAACAAGCTACTTTTATTTTCTATTAGTTTAACTGATGTCAAGCTTTGTATGATTGTTTGTGCATCTCACATGTCATTCAATATCTACTATTCCTACTCATGCATGCTTATTTATTATTTTATTTTGTTATAATGATGATGATAGGATTAAGCATGTGCTTGTGTGTGTGGTTGATGTGTTGAATGGGGAGAAGTTAGAGTATCGAACCATACTTTACATTGACATCATCGTATCGCTGTTACCTTTGCAGAATTAGTACGTCATAGGGTATCAAGGGGGTGATCGCGGTGTGTGATTGTAAGCTTTACTGGCGGACCTTAGCTCTATCTTTATGGGTGTATTGAGGGATGTTGGGGTAAGGTCTTAGATACAAATCTGGATGACATCTAAGATTGATTAGTCACAAATCCAATTTGTAAGCCCTCGCTAATAGGGGCATACATACTAGTATGGGGTAGGATATCAGGGGAGTTCTAGCGGTGTGTGATCCAAAAAACTCTAGCTTTATCTCTATTCTATAGTGAGTGATATGGGGTGACAACGGTGTGTGATCCATTTGGCATGCTTACACTCTCGTGTATGAAGGTGTGGTTGTAGCCTATCCTTACCATAACACATTGCAAGCTTATACCAGACCAAAGATAAGAATATGACTGCATGTATATGTTTATGCATTGTTTTGTTTTCTCACTGAGCTATGTTGTGTGTTCACTCTATGATATCGTATTTTTTTAGTTGATGATGTAGGTGCAATTGTTGAAGACTATGTTAATGTGCCGTCGTATAGACATGTAGTAGCTATGGATGTGTAGACTGTGGAGGACAAGCATGGCTCTTCATGAGAGTGCTTCCAGTGTATTTATGCTTAGTTTTAATTTTATATTTTGACTATGGGAC
Source organism: Protea cynaroides (assembly GCA_028583415.1). NCBI lineage: Eukaryota > Viridiplantae > Streptophyta > Magnoliopsida > Proteales > Proteaceae > Protea > Protea cynaroides. Next base: position 9,993,127 of record CM053266.1, read on the forward strand.
ATGTAATAGTTTATTATTATGTTTTGGTTTACTTGAAGATAACTGGTTTACTATTTACTTATCACATTAGACACTCAGTTCTTCATTAATACAATTTTGTTATTATTTTATTACCTCTGATTGTATGGAATGTGTTTGGTTTGTATTATTGGCATGGTCTTATGTGATCCTGACTTAAACTGAAGGTTAGTAGCGGTTTATTCACACTTCTGGTTCATCCAGAATTGGGGTGTGACAACTTGGTATTAGAGCGCTCGAGCTCTACTAATCAAATCTTGATACATCCACAAGAGTCTATGAATTGAGTTAGGGTTGAAAATAAAGGCTCTAATATAAACACACCATAAGCACATGGTTGGTTGAGATAGAAATTTAAGCAAGATAATAATGTATATAATAAAGGTGAAACAAAACATATGTATATCTAAACATATATCCAAAGTAAGAATGATGTGGATCCATATATATAAACCAGATAAATAATAATGTAACCATCATCAGGACAGAGGACGGTTACTCTACAAATATAAAGAAAAAAAATAAGTGTATCTGTATCAGGAAATAAAATCTAGCCCTGAGTTAGTGGAGGAGGTAGAGACTCTCTATCTCTGTCGTAGTCCTCTACATAGACCCTTTGGAGCCAAGCTATCTGCTCCTGAGTGGTGCTGAAACTCATAGCAAGATCCGTCACCCACTGATCTGTCACTCCCTGGGCATCAAGTAAGGTCTGCTAGGTCACTCAGATGTCCTGAAACTGGGTCAGAATCTACTCGGACAAGGACTGAGAAGGGCCAGCTGCAGAAGTAGTCTACGAAGGGCCAGCTATAGTGGTATGCTATGGTGTAGGAGGGGGGATGTCCTCTACATCCATATACATCCAATCATTATCCCTGCCACCCTCTGCTACTACCGCCTCAAATGCTACTGCTACTACTGCTACGTCTGCTGCGATTGTCGTTGCCACCCAACCCAGAGGACAGTCCAGTGCATTCTGCTCCTCATCACTGACCTCCAACCTGTACATCTCCATCTTGGTGATGGCATCCTAGTCGAGATCTACAGAGGCTGTGTCCTCATACATCCTCTCACCCTCTAGGTTTACTTGAAGGCAAGAGAAGGGTGGTGATCATTCACCCATAGGGTAGATTGCCCTTCAAAAGGGGCGCAGAGGCTCGGTGCATGGTGTGTATGATGATGTAGGGAAGATAGATTGGCTTCTGGTGCAAATGCAATAGAGAAGATACTGGGTAAGTTGCGAGATAGATTGGCTTCTGGTGCAAATGCAATAGAGAAGATACTGGGTAAGTTGCGATACCTCATTGTAGTATCCACTTTGTGGAATGAGGTTGTACTGAATAATTTTGCAGTAGACTCTGGGTTCAGGTCAGAGATTGATTGCCTTCATTTCCCAGACCCCATCTTGTATGATCTAGTTCCATACCTAGGTGCTCAGATCTTCCCTAAAAAGCTGCGTTCTTTTGACGCACAGTAAACCAACTCACCATCATTGGAGATATTCAGAAGCGCCACCAGCTGGTGTGTGTCAAATGAGATCGGCACTCCTTTCACCCAGCTGGTGATCCTCAATTTCCTGCCCCTATCAAGATCTTCTGGATCACCCTCCAATTATAGGTTGCAGTAGAAATGTTTGACTAGGTCTGGACATGTTAACCCTCATACTGAGTCAGAGGTAGCCATCCCATATCATCAAAAGCTGCCTCTACTCCAAACATGGCTAGGTTTAGTAGCTTCACAAACCAGCTTACCTCTACTTTTTTATGTTGAAACCAAGGATATTACGCCTCGAATTCTGCTAAGAGGAAGCACATTGCATCATATGGCCTGTGATTCTTGGTTCACAGCATAATGACTTCAAGAATGAAAGACAAATAAAAACAAGGATTGTTAGTCTAGAATTTTAGAAAAATTTTGGTAGCATAATGGCGTAAAATGGTCTAAGGCCTTACTTTCACCAAAAAACATGGGCAGGAAGACTTATATAATTCAAAAACCATCCTACAATAATTATCTAAAAGGGAATTGCAATAAATTTCAAGAAATTTTAAGAAATTCAAAATTTGGGCAAAACCCCCAAATTCTAGGGCAAAACCCAATTTTTTGGGGTTTTAAGCAAACCAACCAATGAAACCCAAAATTGATTGAGGGCTTTCATTTATTGGGTGCCCAACATCCAATGTAAGTGAAGAAAATGTGTTTTTTACGGTGGGATAGTTTCTAATTGAAAGAAAATGATAAAAGACGATAAAAACTTATTATAATTTATCCAAAGAGGGAATGAGAATGAAGAACATACCTTAAGAGATGGAATGGAAGTGTTTGATCGGAGAAAAAGGGCTCCAAGTTGTCCCGTAGGTACTGTAGCAACTCACCGACAATGAAATGGATTGGAGTCCAGAAGAAGACAAAAGAGAAGAGTGGGAAAAATGGCTCAAAACTTAGTTTTAAATTGATTTTTGATTGACCGGTCGAGGAATTCGACTGGAAATTTAACCGGTCAGTCGACTGATGAGTCGACCGTAGGCTTTTGGGATACTTAGGGTTTTTCCGGTGGACTCACTGGTCGACCAATACACGACCGGACAAGTTCTCTAAGTGCTGTATTGTGATATTTTTTTGGAAATTGTTTTCACTTAAGGATTTCATATACTGTGAGACTAACTCTATGAACTACCATTATTGTACCTTGTCTCACATTTGTTGGCTATGCAGGCACCTTAATGACAATAGTCTGAAATGGCACGCTTTACCCACGAAAACAATTGAAGAGGTCGTAGCCCCACCCCACCACCACCTGGAGTGGGGAATGTGAATGAAAACCTAGAGGAGCAAGCAGGAAATAACGAGGTGCCTTAGGGGGTGAAAAACCAGGCCAACCCGACCAATTTTCCAGGGCCACCAATTGATTTGGCTACGATTGTGAGGAATTTGGCACGACAAGGGCAGGAGCTACAACAAATGCAAATGAATATGCAAGTTGCCTTGGGAATCATGTCCCCAGCAGCCAATACCACACCAACACCTCCTGGATAGACTAATACGGTACCAGTTGGTAGCAACACTGTGCCTCCAGCACTTGTTGTCAAAAATGCAGTGCTTACAGCACAGTAGGTTCTAGTGATATAAACCCCAGTGTAGAACCTTGGAGCACAATAGGGTGTATACTAGGGTGGTTACCAGTTTCCATCATCAACTTGGAGCTTATGGACAGTCGGACCATTCTAAACTGGTGGAGCATTTTTTGAGATGAAGCCTCAAACGTTCTCAAGAAAGATGTCAGATCCATTGTGGTTAGCTCACTGAATTGATGAGATGGAGAAGAATTTCTTAATGATGACCATAATTGAAGAGGAGAAGGTGCTATGTGCAACCTTTATGCTGAGGGAGGATGCGAATCATTGGTGGAAGTCAACTCACACTTACCTACTAACAAAGCATACTCGAATGACCTGGGCTATCTTCAAAGAAGTCTTCTTCAAGAAGTACTTTCCCCGAAGCTTTAGAGACCAGATGGAGAAGGAGTTCTTGAGCTTGTACCAAGGTCAGATGACAGTGGATGCTTATCAATAGTGTTATGAGCAGTTATTCTTTTTTGCCCCTGTAAGCATGCAAGAGGAAGGGACTAAAACTCGATGGTGTACTATAGGATTGGGGGGAAGTATTAGTGAACATGTGCTGGGATTGAAAAAGAAGATTTATAACGAAGCAGTGCAGATTGCTCATGTATTAGAGTTGAGTCAGAGGGAGAGCTACTTTTCTTAGAACTGGGGTTTGAAGAGGCCAAATGAAAATTCATCCAATGAAGGAAGCTCAAAGACTTTCAAACCATTCAGGCCACAGAATACTAGTGGAGCAGCCAAGACTACCCAAATGGTTCTACCTCAAGCAAGGCAAGTGACTGCTAACATCAAGTGCTTCAACTGTGATCAAATGGGGCATTATGCAAAAAACTACCCTAAACCCAAGAAGCAGTTGCAGTAAGGAAAGGTGTATGCTGTGACTTCTAAAGTCGCTGCTGCATCACTTGATGTGGTTACAGGTATGACCTGACCTTTGTTTATTATAGTATTTGTGTGAGCATGTAGACTAAACCTAGGTATAGTACAGGAACTGTAACCATAGCTGGTATACCCGCCAGAGTTCTCTTTGAGTCTAGGACCACTCATTCTTTCATGTCTATTTCTTTTAGAAAAAAAATTGAACATGCCCCCTAGACCTTTAAATCTTAAGTTGTTAGTAAGATTACCGTTGGGACTAGTGGTTGTTCAAGATCAGTGTTATGGACTGTGCCCAGTCCTTATCAATGGATGAAGTCTGGATGCTGATTTGGTTCAGCTCGATATGGCAAACTTTGACATCATCTTAGGGATGGACTGGTTATTTTAGCATTCCGTGAGTTTGCTCTGCACTAAAAAGAATTTGTCATTCAAAAGCAAGGATGGTGCAGAATTCAGCTTTATGGTAACCAAACTTCTTTATAAGCAAAAGCTTATTCTCTTTGCACTTAAGGCGAAGAGATGCCTGAGAAGAGAGGAGTTGGATATATTACCAAAGAAGTGCCATAGATGAAAGATATTGAAGTTATACTAAAATTTTTGGATGTGTTTCCTAAAGACTTACCCCGGTTGCCACCTGATAGAGTGACGGAGTTCATCATAGATTTATTACCAGGGTCAGCACCTATGTCTAAGGCTCCTTACTGGATGGCTCTTATCGAATTGAAGAAACTGAAGACTCAACTATAGGAGTTATTGGACAAGGGTTTTATCTAGCTGAGTATCCTGCCATGGGGAGCACCAGTGTTATTTGTAAAGAAGAGGGACGGTAGTGTTGGACTGTGCATAGACCACCGAGAATTAAACAAGCTCATGATCAAGAACAGATACCCATTACCTTGGATTGATGACTTGTTTGACCAACTGCAAGGTGCGAAGGTATTCTCCAAGATTGATCTACGATCAAAATATCATCAGCTGAAGATTAAGGATAGCGACATTCCGAAGACAACTTTCTGGACTAGGTACGGACATTATGAGTTCCCTGGTTATGTCTTTTGGACTGACCAATGCACCAACATCTTTTATCGATCTTATGAATCGACTGTCTATGATATGTTAGACACTTCGGTCATAATCTTTATAGACGATATCCTGGTTTATTCCAAGGACAAATAGAGTCATGCAACGGATCTTAGAGCAGCCTTACAAAGGTTAAAAAGGGAGAAACTTTATGCTAAATTTAAGAAGTGTGAGTTCTGATTGAACGAGGTGACTTTCTTAGGTCACATGGTGTCATCAGAAGGAATAAAAATGGACCCCAACAATATTGAAGCAATTGTAGGGTGGAAAGTGCCTAAGAATGTTGCCAAGATTAAAAATTTCTTGGGGTTAGCGGGTTATTACAGAAGGTTTATGGAGGACTATTCTAGGATTGCCGTATCTTTTACTAAGCTAACCCAAAAGGGAGAAAAGTTTATTTGGATTAATAAGTGTGAAGAGTGTTTCCAACCATTAAAAGAAAGACTGCTATCAGCTCCCATCTTGACCATTCTAGTACTAGGGCAGCCATTTACCTTATACCCCGATGCTTTTGGATTTAGGGTTGGGATGCATGTTGATGCAAGGTGAACAAGTGATTGCCTATGCTTACAAACAACTGAAGGAGCACGAGAAGAATTATCCGACTCATGACTTGGAGTTAGCAGCAGTGATTCATGCAATCAAGACTTGGAGACATTACTTGTACGATGAAAAATTCTAGATGAAGTCGAATCACAAGAGTCTTACTTATATCTTTACTCAGAAAGAGTTGAGCATGAGGCAAAGGAGATGGTTAGAACTTTTAAAGGATTATGACTGTGATATTCAGTATCACCCAGGCAAGGCTAATGTGGTAGTTGATGCTTTGAGTAGGAAGGGAATAGTAAAACCTAAAGAAGGACCTAGTACCAGTGCTGCTTTGTATTTTACAGCAACATATTCGAATTGGGATAAAGAGCAGCATATAATAGAAACTCAAAACGACCCTATAGAGCAAGGACTAATCCATAAGTTTTCGCTAATGTTTGCAGCATTAAAGACCATCCCAGACTTGGTAGACAAAGTGAAAGCTGCAATTCTATTAGACCCACACCTAAGAACAGTACAAGAAGATGTGAAAAAAGGCAAACCAAATCTTGATTTTACATTGGATGTAGATAAGGTCCTGAGATATAGAAGATAGTTATGTATACCTGAAAGCGAAGATTTGGACCTTCGATAGAGAGTAATGTTAGAAGCTCATTCCATACCGTGTTCGGTACATCCTGAAAGTACTAAAATATACCATGATCTAAAGAGGTTATACTAGTGGAAAGGAATGAAAGAAGACGTAGTTAGACAAGTATTTCAGTGTCTGAATTGTTAGCAAGTAAAGACTAAAAGACAGAGACCAACAGATTTATTACAATCATTACCTAAGCCAGCTTGGAAATAGAACTGTATCACTATGGACTTTATCACCGGTTTACCACTGACTCCCAGATCAGTTGGCGCAGTTTGCATAATTGTCGATTATCTTACGAAGATAGTTTGTTTCATTGCTATACGACCTCAATATAATTTGGAGCGATTAGCCAAGCTGTATGTGGATAACATTTTCAAATTGCATGGTGTACCTGAGAGCATAGTATCTGACAGAGACCCATACTTTACTTCGAAGTTTTGGGAAGGATTACAGAAGGCTATGGGAATGGAACTGAAGTTTAGCACATTATTTCACCCTCAGACTGATGGACAATCTGAGCGGACTATTCAGATCCTTGAGGATATGCTTCAAGCTTGTGCTACTGATTTCAAGGGATCTTGGGATGAGAAGTTGCCATTGATTGAGTTCGCTTATAACAATAGCTACTAGGCTACTATACAGATGTCACCCTATGTGGCGTTGTACAGTAGGAAGTGTCAAACCCCTTTGTTTTGGAATGAAGTCGGTGAAAGGAGAATCATAGGACCCGAGTTTGTTGAAGAGACTTATCGAGTAGTTGATTAGATCAAAGAAAGGGTCAAGACAGCTCAAGATCATCAAAAGCAGTATGCAGATACCCGATGTCGAGACCTTAAATTTGCTGTAGGTAACAGAGTATTCCTGAGGTATCACCTATGCAGGGTTTGAAGTGGTTCGATGAGAAGGGCAAGTTGTGTCTCAGATACATTAGACCTTATGTGTTCTTAGCAAGGCGTGGAAAAGTAGCATATCAACTAGCGTTACCGGCATCTATGTCTGGTGTACATGATGTATTTCATGTTTCACTATTGAAAAAATACATCAGAGATCCAACACATGTTCTGACAGCGGATCCACCAGATTTGACTGAGGACCTGACTTTTTAACTAGTGCCAACCTAGATTACTAATAAGAAGGTACAACATCTTCGTAACAGGGATATTTACTATGTCAAGGTCACTGGAGAAGCCAAGAGGTGGAAAAGATAACATGGAAAGAAGAAAATATAATGCAGAAACAATACCCTCACCTGTTTGACTCGGAAGATGTGTGAAAATTTCAAGGACGGAATTTATTTTTAGGGGGGAGTTGTAAGACCCCACACTCTACTAACCCTATTTAACCATGTTGTACCAGGCCTTCCCATCATAACCGGGTCAGGATGAACTAGCTGGAAGATGGACCACCAAGCCAGGTAAGTAAACCAGTCAATAATGGGTTGTCTGGTCGAGAGTTTAGATTTGTTCGATCCTCGAGTTTTGTGACCGATGAGTCGATCAGTCAGACCCAGATCTGACTTCGTAGTTAGGAAAGTTTCCTAATTTAAAGAGGTCACTCTCCTAATTTAGTGAGGACTCTATATGGAGATTTTCTCTCTATATAGAAGACATCCCTCTACCCCCTCTCACTCTTTTGCTCATTCCCCAAACCAGAAGAAGGAGAAGGGGACTGGAGAGAAAGAAAGCTTAGAGGAAGAGGAAGAGGTTCTACAGAAGGGGAAATTGCCATTGGAACTTTAATCTATCGCAGTAAAGAGCAATGGTAAGTGCCTTGTTTCTGTAGAAGATTAGAATTTGACAATGTTAGGGTTAGATTGAGATTCCAAGGTATTGAAGCAGATCCAATACCGTAATTCTAATTCAAAGGATTGTTATATTAATTTACATGTATGCTAGATGTTGGGATTTCTTCGAAGGGTTTAATCTTAAGGAAATGAAGGCCATAGACTGACTTTAGGATGAATCCCATTGTTAGCCAAAGAATCAACTCAGAAGGAATTCAGACTGAAAGACAAACCTGGGATTTGACTCAGGAGTTATCTTGTCCCTTTATCGGTCGACTATATAGAAGACCGGGGAGGCGAACGATGACTCTCAAAAAGTCTACAAGGCATTGTCCCAGGACTCATCGGTTGACCAATGCGTGACAGGTGACATGACCTGAAAATATCCGGAGGCCATGTAAAGGGACCAGATAGTGGAACAGAGTTTAATTTTATTAATTGTATATGTTTCTAACTAGTTCAAGATAATTTTTAAGGCTTTGGGAAGGAACAATCATCACCATAGTAAGAGAACAAGTGCTAAACTAATTGGTTAATAACAAGCTACATTTACTTTCTATTAATTTGACTGATGCCATGTTTTGTATGATTATTTGTACATATCACATGTCATCTAATATCTCCTATTCCTTCTCATGCATGCTTATTTATTATTTTATTCTGTTATGATGATGATGATAGAAATAGGCATGTGTTTGTGTATATGGTTGGTGTGTTGATTGGGGAGAGGTTAGAGCATCGAACCATTCTTTGCGTTGACATCATTGTATTGCTATTACCTTAGTAGAACTAGTACGTTACAGGGTATCAGGGCGGTGATCGTGGTGTGTGGCTGTAAGATTTGCCAATAGACCTTAGATCTATCTCTATAGGCGTGTTGAGGGATGCTAGGGTAAGGCCTTGGATACAAATTTGGATGACATCTAGGATTGGTTAGTTACGAACTCAATTTGCAGGCCCTTGCCAGTAGAGGCATACGTATTGGTATGGGATAGGGTATCAAGGGGGTTCTAGTGGTGTGTGATCCAAGAACTTTAGCTCTATCTCTATTCTGTTGTGAGTGATGTTGGGCAATAGTAGTGTGTGATCCATTGGACATGCTTACACTCTTGTGTATGGAGGTATGGTTGTAGCCTATTCTTACCAAAGCACATTGTAAGTTTATACCAGACCAAAGATAAAAAAAATATGACTGCATGCATATGTTTGTGCATTGTTTTGTTTTCTCATTGAGCTATGTTGTGTGCTCACCTTACGATATCGTATTTCTTTTAGTTGATGATTGAGGTACAACTATTGAAGACTATGTTAATGCACCATCGTATGGACACATGACTGCTATGGACGTGCAGACTGTGGAGGACTAGCATGACTCATCTTGTGAGTGCTTTCAGTGTATTTATGCTTAGTTTTAATTTTAAATTTTGACAATGGGACATGTAATAATTTATTATTATGTTTTGGTTACTTGTAGATAACTGGTTTATAATTTACTTATCACATTAGACACTTAGTTCTTTATTAATACAATTATGCTATTATCTTATTACCTCTGATTGTGTGGAATTTATTTGGTTTGGATTATTGGCACGGTCCTATGTGATCTTGGCTTGAACCGATGGTTAATGGTAGTTCATTCACATTTTTGGTTCATCTAGAATTGGGGTGTAACAGAACCCATGTGTGTAACCCTAGCTAGTAGGGGGTCAGATGCTGGTAGGATGAAGTGATGAGGGGGAAGGTTCGCTAGTGTTTGTTAGTGGTGTCACTGACTAGACTTGCTGTCTGATTAGGATGTCGTGTGGTAGCACTAAGGTTATTAGTGCAGGCTAGTGAGCATCCAACACTCCCATGCGTGGAGGTTATGGTCAGCTTTTGCGAAGTGTGGCTAGGCCTTACCATAGCACATTTTTCATACTTTGGACTGGACCCTTGTTGTGTACATAATCTATTCATATGACTGCTTGCTTATCTATTTCTTACTGAGCTCAAGTTAGAGAGCTCACCCTTGCGATAGTCACTCTTTTTAGTTGTGAGTGTAGGTACTATGGAGATGAAGTGGGAAGCCACTCCAATTGGACTAGAGCACCCTGAAGAAGCAAGTCATGGAGGCGATGAGCCAAAAAGTGGATAGCGGACATAAAGGATGTTGCATAGAGATGGAAGACTACTCTAATTGGGATCCATAATTAGTCATTTACAATTTATATTACTTAAACTTTTCCAATGATTTAGTGCGCACCGTATTAGGGTTAAGAAGCTATGTTCTATTGATTTTGAGACCTTGAATAATAGTTGAACAATTTACAAGTACTACTATTTAATTACAATTAGATTTCAATTTACTTATTATGTTTTCACTACTTTAATTACTTTGTGTTCGGGTTATGGAAGAGATGATGGTTGATGTTAGTATCCACTGAGCATGTATCTTGGTTGGACTGTGATTAAAATGATCAGTGGTCCAATCACCCACCGATATGGCCCATCAATATATTACATACCGTAAATTCAATGTATGACAGGTTTGGTATCAGAGCATTGCTTCAGTAATGATACTCATCTACCATTACCATAACTTATTTGGCAGTGAATTGAGCAATAGGTAATAAAAACTCTCAAGATCATAAACAGTAAATGTGGATCAATCTATGTGTTATGTGTTTAAAGGAAGATAGCAAGCATAATAAGTTAGGGAAATAATAGAAATTAATGTCAACACCATTTAGGAAAAGGAAGAAGGAATGTCATATATGGGAGGAGATAAAATACCCAAAACCATCCTTAACTTAATTCAAGTATAAACAAAAAGGAACTATATGAGTAAACATCCGTTCCTAGCGTACGTCCCCTTCCTACAATTAGACAAAAAGGGAAAGAGGGGGAAAACATAAAAAAATCTATCACTCCTCAAAGTCAGAAGATGGTGGGGTAGGTACATGCAGTCTTTGAAAAGTCTGTGGCTGTGTTGTTGCCACTGTAGCCATCACAACATCTTCGGTCCATAAGATACCAGCCCTCGTCTAGGCCATCTAGTATATGTCGAGACAGGTAGAGAAGCTGGTCATCTAATGCTGAAACCGCTGAACATGATTCGTCAAGTCATGCATGTCCTTCTTTTGTTGAGTTTGGTAAAAAACCATCGGGTTGAACGTATCCATGATATCATCCAAGGTGGTGGGAGACCGAGACGAGCTAGACTACCCTATGGCTACACCCTCTGTGCACCTCTGAGTCTGCATCTCTTCTTCATCATCCTCTGGTATCTGCCACTTTGGAGGATCTCTAAGATGACAACAAGCCTCCAACACTGGATCGTCCAACGCCACATCCTGAAGCTTCATTTTGATAATGGCATGCTAGTCGGAGGGTGTAAACACTGTAGCTTCGAGAGGTTCCTCTTCATGCACACTGATGTTAAGATGCTAGAACACGGTAGTTAGTAATTTTCCATAAGGCAAGTGTCCCTTCTTTGAAGCTGGGGTATCCTCTGCCACATTGATCATAGTCTGCATAATGATTCAAGGCAGACAGACTAGCTGATGCTCTAATACTTTGGAAGTAAGAAACTGACCAAAGAGGGAGAGCTCATCAAAGTGACCACTCTGAGGCAAGATGTTAAATTGGATAATCCTGCAGTACACCCTGGGCAAGGGGAAGAAGTTGCTCACTTGAAATGGATCTTGAGGCCGTTGAAGTTTGTTCTGGATTTCTATCTTCTGGGCCTCAGATATGAAATCCTTATCCTTGCTCGTGTAATACTCCTTGTCCCCAACTATAGAAATACCCAAGAGACCGGCCAGTTGCTTGGTACTCAATTTGATGTCCTTGTGATTTTCCTTACTAGAAATACGGAGCTCCCTGGCATGCTCAAAATCCCTCATACCACCCTCAACCTCTAGGTTATAGTAAAAGTGCTTCACCATGTCGGGTCGGGTGCCAATCCCAAGTCCAAGTATAGAAGACCACCCCATAGCATCAAAGGTGGCCTAGATGTCGAAACTCTCCAACTCCTGAAAATTCACTGGTTGTCTAGAAATAAGTAACTTTCATTCAAATTTTGCATATGAAGCCTGTGCCTCTCGTGAACAGAAGTGTACTTCATCAAAATGTGGAAGAGGGTTGTTTCTCGGCCTTTTAGTTGAATCTCAACGGGAAGCCATCTAGTCTGTAATAGAAAAGAATGAACGACGAAACCAAGTTAGGAAATATAACACAAAATAATGAAATTTCAACCATACAAAGGAAATGGGGAGGAAAAGATTACTAATAGAATTTGAGTAACTTAAGGGCATGATAGCTTAAATAGAAGAGTTGCAAAGAAATCAAATATGATTTGAATAAATCATTAGCAAACAAGGGGTTAGAGTTTTTGAAAAGGGTAGATGTTCAATCATTAAGACTGTAAACCAAAACAATTGGTTACAGAGAGATAGGAATGAAAGTAAAGTGAATATTAAGGAGGACGAGTTTTAATGGCTTAAATGCCTAGTACAACATAACCAAAAGTCAAGAGAGGACCAATCTCATTTACAACAAGAAGTTGATCAATACATAAGATGGGAAGGAAACATGGTTAGAATTATGGCAAGGCAAAGAATTCAAATAATAAGATGAAATAGTGAGAAACATAGTGGAGACATGATAGGATATGTATATTGTCTGTAGAGAATAAGGAAACATTAAAACCATAGAAGTAGCTGATGTATAGTGCAATCATGGATGAAAACTTTGAATTTGGGGGAAAGGAGAAATTATAGAAACAATGCATATATGGAATGTGCAAACAAGAATGAGTTGTAGAATAATTGAAATGCCACAAGCATGACATAGTAATAATTTCCACATCATTCAAAACAATAAGGAGTTGAGTATTAAGGATAATCATGAAAGAAAACCAATAAAAAGGAGAATTAGGGTTTTGAAAACATTCTCCCAACCCTAGAAATGAGAAAAAATTGTTATAGAAGGTAAGAATCATACCTTGGAATAAAGAAATCGAAGATTGAGTGATGCTTGATTGAGGCTTGAAGTCTTGAGAGAGCACCGGAGGCGAAGAAGAAAGACTCCCGGAGGTGATTTTGAGACTCCTGGAAGAGTAGAAAACAAGTGGGAAAGAATGACCCACATTTTCAAATATATGGTTGGATTTTACCCTAGCCGATCACAGAATTCAATGAACCATCATTCGTTTGCATCGACCACTTTATTGTCCAGCAAGCAGGCACCTTTCTGGACATTGTCAAATGGAGCACCAGTCGGTATAGTATCGTCAGGTGTAACGATTGGATAGTCCCAAAACATTGTGTTATAGGATTCGATCAAGATGAATGGTCACGAAGATTTGAACTAAATGTCATAGATAGAGCATAAGAAATAATCGAACCATAGCATTATTAAGAGTGCCACATAACATCAGTTCATGAATGATATTGTCCATTATAGAGCCATACAATATGACTAGAAACGTATTTCTAACCATATAAACATGCTATTACAGGATTGCAATTTAGGAATTGTAAATGGCACCACATGATTTTTCAAATTTACACTGTACCACGAACCGGTGTAGTCCAACTCATAGCGGATCGAGTAATGATTTGAGTCCCAACGGTAACCAACCGCTTACTACTCCTTTAGAAGATAACAACCAAGATGAAGCATGTCACACCCCAATTCTGACCAAACCAGAAGTGTGAGTGAACCGTCACTGAACCAACGGTTCACACCAGGATCTCAATAAGACCATGTCCACTCATACAAACCATAGCACATAACCATAATCAGAATATAATAAAATACAGCGAAAGTCTTTAAATAAAATGAACTGAGTGATCTATTGATAATTTAATAAAATATCAAGTTATTCTCTACACCAAAACGTAAATAATATCCTTACATCACTTTGTAAATCCAACAGAAAATAAATAAAATAATCCAAATAAACACCCTAGAGATACACGCAGAAAGGGCACTCGCATGAAGCGTCATGCTTGTCCTCTCCTGCTTGCACGTCCAAAGCAGCCATGCCTCCGTATACTGGAGCGTTCACATAATCCTCCACCGAATAACCTGCATCAACATCTAAAAATAGTATATACACAAGGGTGAGCTCACAACTTAGCTCAGTAAGACAATCAGACAATGCAACATTCATATGCATGAGTAACATTCACATTATGGTCTGGTTTTGAGTTTGCAATGTGCTATAGAAAGGATTGGCGGCCACCGCACCTCTATACACGAGTGTGTGAAGCCGCCCAATGGATCAAACATCACTGTCGTCCCACATGCACCCTATCATGGAATAGAGATAGAGCTAAGGCGTCCGGATCAAACACTACCAACACCTCCCCTGATACTCTACCCATACCAACACGTTAGCCCCTATTGGCGAGGGCTTGCAAACTGGGCTCGCAACTAACCAATCCTATATGTCATCACAGTAGGCCCTGTTCCAGTGCAGCTCCCTACGGCATAGAGATGTAGCTAGAGTCTAGTGGCCAGGGCGGAGACCACAATGCCACTTCCTCCCCGTGATACCCTACCCGCACCAAGCATGCTAAGACAGAATGATACGAAAGGTGCTAGTGTGAGGAATGATCCCAGACCTCCAGTCCTTCCCATTCCATACACCAATGAAAATAATCACATGCCTAACAGTCACATCCTAGCATAGCGAGTATGCATGAACAATAATAATAACTGAAAGTAAAAGATGACATGCGAGTATGCACAAACATCATACCATAGAATCATGGTTATTAGCAATGATTTACTGTTTATTAAATTATTAGGGTTTAGGTCCGATTCCCTTATCTGACGCTTGTTTGATAGCTCGCTCCGCGTCATGATGTCCAAACGTTCTATCACAAGGTCCTACAAAATATTAGGTTTAATTAGAATAGTTTTTCCTTAGGTTTACGTTGGTCGGAAAACCAACTGGGTCAAAAATACTCCTCACAGAGCAGACCGGTCACAGGTACCAGTCGCAGCATTGTGGGGAAAGGTGCGACCGGTATGATCGACCGTCCCCACAGACCAGTCCCCAGGAGGTACTGGTCACAGTACCGGTCGCATAGGGTGCGACCAGTATGGTCGACCGGTATGTCTCTGGAAGACCATACGCTTGGTTCTTGCCTTCCGTCGGTCACCCTCTATTGATCCTAGGGTTTCTCCTATACGTCCTAGGTCTGAGCACTGAGTTAGAGTTTTTTCCAACTCCATTCAAGTCCTAGTTTCGATGATCTTCAACCTAGAACTTGAATCTAGGGTTTATCGACTAAATTAGGGTTTATCGGCAAAATAGGGTTTAGATCAATACCTTGCTTTGCATGGTATCGATCCAATCATAACTAACCATCCTAGAATACTTAATGTAGAGGAAGGTTTAAGCACTTACCATAGACTTGCGGTAATGTGTTCTTTGTCGAACGGCAATAGCGGCTCTTCCCTCTTCTTCTTAGCTTCTTCTCCTTCTTCAATCTCTTTCTCCTCTCTAGGGTTTGTGAGGATCAATGAAAGGGATTTTAGGAGGTTTAGAGGTCCTTATATAGGCTAGGATTATGTTTAGGAAGCCTCCTAACATTAGGAAAGTCCTTCGGTTTGAAATTTAGAAAGTGAGACCCGCAGAGATCCTTTTCTGGATCCAAGTTTGCGCAAGCCATACTGGTCGACCATCGACCGGTACCAATACCGGTACCATCGACGGGTATCCAAATTTTCATACTTGAATTGGTCTGATTGGTCCGATTTCATATCTGATTGTCATCCGCTCGTCCCGTCTGGTCCAGTGATGATTGGAAGACCTGTTACGACATGAATTAAAGGTTTAGATCGAATTCATGGAGTGTGGGTCTTACAACACCCCCACCCTTAAAATAAATTTTGGCCTCGAAATTTGTACGTACCTTGGTCGTTAAAAAGGTTAGGGTATTCCTTTCTCATTGCGTTCTCTTCCTCCCAAGTAATTTCTTCTACATCTTGGCTTTTCCAATGCACTTTCACATAGTGGATATCCTTGCTTTAGAGATGTTGTACCTTTCGGCTTGTGAGCATCACAGGTACTACTTCAAATGTCAAGTCCTTTGTCAAGTCTGGTGGGTCTGCTGTCAAGATGTGTGATGGATCTCTGACATACTTCTTCAATAAAGAAACATGGAACACATCATGAACGCTTGACATGGATGGTGGTAGAGCCAGTTGATATGCCACATTACCACGTCTGGTCAAAATCTCGTAAGGTCCCATATACCTAGGGCATAGCTTCCCCTTCTTACCAAATTGTTTCAGACCTCGCACAGGTGATATCTTCAAGAACACCTTGTCACCCACTGCGAACTCCAGATCTCGATGTCGGTTATCTGCATAGTGCTTTTGTCGAACTTGAGCTGTCTTCACTCTTTCCTTGATTTGATCAATCACTCGACAAGTTTCTTCAACGAATTCCGATCCTACAATCCTTCTCTCTCTCTGTAAGACCCGCACGCCATGAACCCGGCCTAACCTTACATTTCGTGTCGGGACCCGTCTACATATCATGGTCGAGCCAAGTGGACCAAGTGTGTGAAGAAACCCAAGACCCAATATGAAAATTTACCAAAAAACAATCAAAATGAGGGTAGGGTCGCAGGTTTTAACAGGCAGGTCCGACCCTCCCATCGACCCTCACCATCGACCCTCAACCATGGGTCGCAGGGTCTATGAGTTGTCCGACCCTCCCATCGACCCTCACCATCGACCCTCGACATTCGGGAAAAACAGCACGAACCGAAAATTGAGAAACCTTCCTAATTTCGATTGGAACCTTTCCTAAACTCAATGGGACTTATTTTGGGAGGTTTTTACTCTATAAATAGGACGTCCCTAAGCCTCTTTCACTCCTTTTACAACCCTAATTGGATTGAGAGAAAGAGAAGAGAAGGAAGAGAAGAAGAGAAGGAAAACTTGAAGAAAAGGCTAAGGAAGAGGAGGAAATTCAGAGGAACTCTGAATCTCAGCAAAACTAAGGTATGGATACATTCCCCATGAATTATTTAAGACTTTAGAATGGTTTATGAAGATGATATGATTTAGAAGAAACCCAAACCATCCATCCATGGTTAGGTTTTCATGGAAAACCATAGGTGGATGCATGAAAACTATTTAGATGGATTATACATGGTTTTAGACCATGGAATGGATGTAGAATGGAATGTAGGAGCAAGCCATAGGACCCCAAACACGAAGAATCATTGTTAGGTCTTCTAGCAATATAATAACATTATAAAGGTGATTCTAAAGCTTGAAGAGTATCTATTAGCAAGCTAAGGTGAGGGAACAAGACCCAAACTAACTGGTTAATAATAAACTGTTTTATTTCTTGAGTCCAATGTCATATTGATTCCATGCGTGTATGCTTGAATGTGCATTTAACATGTCATCCAATATTTCTATTATTTGTTCATGCATATTTACTTTATTGTTTATAATATGATGATGATGATGATGATAGGAATAGGCATGTGAATGTTTGTGTTTGGCTAGTGTATATGGTGCGGGTAGGGATGGTATCAACCGGTACAGCCATGACCGTTCTTCATGGGGTGTATATTGTGCCATGGTCTATTTAAGTCATGTCCACTAAGCAAGTGTTAGTGTGCTTGATGCGAGGGAGCATCGGGGGAGGACGTGGCATTGTGGTTCAGCCGGTCACCAGACTCTAGCTCTATCTCAACTCAAGTCTTGTCTACTAACATCGTCGTATCGCCATTACCTTAGCGGAACTAATATGTCGTAGGGTATCAGGGGGGGGGGGACGTGGCATTGTGGTTCAGCCTGGTCACCAGACCCTAGCTCTATCTCTATGGATGTATTGAGGGATGCTGGGGTGAGGCCTTGGATACATTGTTTGGCATTAGGATTGGTTAGTTGTGAGCCCAGTTTGCAAGCCCTCGCCAACAGGGGCTTACGTGTTGGTATGGGCAACCGGTACAGCCATGCCGTTTTCATGGGGTGTATATTGTCCATGGTGGGTGCATGTGGGACGACGGTGCCGTTTTCATTGGGCGTTTCCACACACTCGTGTATAGAGGTGCGGCGGCCACCTATCCTTTCTATAGCACATTGCAAACTTTAAACCGGACCAAAGATATAAATTGACTTTTTGCATGCATATGTATTGTTGCATTGTTTTGGCTACTCACTGAGCTCAAGTTGGAGAGCTGACCCTCGCGCGCGCAATTATTTTTAGTTTCTGATGTTGCAGGTACTATGATTGAAGATTTTGTCTACACGCCAACATATGAACGGGTGGAGGCTATGAATGAGCAAGCTGTGGAGAACGAACATGGTTCGTTAAGCGAGCGTTTCAACGGTGGACACGCATAGTGTTTAGTTTACGTATTTGGATATTGTAATATGTATTAAAATATGTTTTGGTTACATGAAAATAAATAGAATATTAATTATTTATCATGATTAGACCTCAGTTCATTATCTGTAAGACTTCCGCTATTTACTTTATTACCTCTGATTAATGTGGAATGTGTTTTGGTTTATCATATGTGGGATAGCCTATTTTGAGATCCTGGTTGAACCGTTGGTTTATTGACGGTTCATCACACCATTCTGAATAGTGCAGAATTGGGGTGTGACATCTTGGTATTAGAGCTCTCGTAGGCCTTACCCATTAAACCTGAATACTTTCACTGGAGTCCATGAACTGAGTTAGGATAAATTAAAAGCTTTAATACAAACAAACCATAAGCACCTGTGTTGGTTGAGACAGAAATTAAACAAGACGATAATGTACATATAAAAGGTGGAACCATATATATACACTCACACAGAAAGAGAAGACCAAAAATTATCCTAATAAATAGACAATTTAGGGTATTATCTATAAGTTGGGTAGTTATCCAAGTATACAAGGATATAGTACAGTAGCAAGAAGGGAGCTTCTGTAAAGCAGAAAATTGGAATATCGAGTTGGTACTCACAAGATGTGAAACTCGATGTAAGACAGAGGAAGAAGGAAAATGGCTAGTAATGCCAAAACCCCTGTAGAGATAAAGGAAAAGATCTTGGGCTAAATCCAAACAGAGATAAGAGGATAATGGCCATGTAAGTGGATATGATTATATAGGATGCGGTGCATTATTGATTTACTTTTATGATTATAGAGGATGCACATACCAGATTTTAAATTCGCGTGTCTTGACAGGATACCTTCGTGATTTAACCTGTCAATTGGAGTTATAGATATTGTTTCTTTAGTCTTAGTCCTGATTATACCAATTTAAACCACTCCCATGATCAACAACATGAACAGTGATATGAACTGAATGAACAGTTAAATGTTTAATCATGTTGAGCATACATCTACTGATTTATACTTGATTTACCGATGTACGAAATCTTTCTCCAGATTTACTCCTGTAGTGCCTTGACCAATGGAATTATATATTCGATAGAACCTGTAACCATGAGGTTAAGAACTGTAAAGCCTCTATTTCCATGTATTTGGACCACCGTGTAACTTAACGATCTTTTGATGCCGGTTGAATTACCACAGATTTACTCCTGATCTTTAAACTTAAGTTCACTAGATAAAGCAAGTGTCCTTTATCATACTGAATTTGAAAGAAGGAAATGAATTGTGTTGGATAAACATTTTGATTCTTACATTTCAGGACATCCATTGATAAGATGTGTAGTGATAATGAAATTATTGGAAGAAAGATGATTGGATTCAGATTAAATGCTATAGCCAATGAAACTCAGATGAAGTGATGGAGAATTTGTTTTGAGATTGCTAAATGGATGGATATGAATCATGTCTATAAAAGAGTGCATGAGAAAATATGGGAACTATTAAGAGTAGCCAGTAAAGAAATAGATAGCACTCAAGTAGAGTTAAGGATGGTTATATCGGTATGAATTTTGACAAGGTAGAAGATTCCTAAAGGTAAATTTAAGAGTGGATACAAGGATAAAGTCATGGCATAAGTAGTACTCGATTTAATACAATGATAATTGAGTTATGCCCAATGTTGAGTGATTGATTAAGAAAAGACCAAAAGAGTTTAGATGAATTAATTTATAAGCATATACCCCAATGCTTATAGATAGACTTGGGATATGAGGTAACAATCATAAGATATTTTTCGAGGTATATGAAAGGGAGATCAGGATTGAGCAGAAGTGATAAAGGAAATATAAGCTAATGAACTTTTCAAGATATGAGATTGTTCGCAATAGTCTTTGAAAATCATAAGAGATGAAGGAACTAGACAAGCTCTTAAGACCTTATACCAGATTTTTCTAGTTCAAGCCCTTTGGACTAGATGTTGTATGGGATGAGTGTTACAAACAATGTCCAAATCTTATGGATGGATAGAATTTGGATGCAACCTGAGTCGACTTGAGATGGTAGACTCTGACGTCATCTTGGAAATAGACTGGTTGTCTCAACACTCTACAAGTGATTATGTGCGTAGAAGAGGTTATCATTCAAGAATAAAATGACATATGATTTAGTATCATTGGGAGTATGTTACCTAAAGAAGAGAAAGCTGACCTTCTCTATGCTAAAGGCGAAGAGATGCTTTGAAGAGAAAGAAGTTGGATATATGGTATTTGTGGTATACGTTACCAAAGAAGCACCACAGATGATAGATATTGATGTGATGCATAAATTCCCTGATGTATTTCCAGGAGACTTACCGGGTTATCACCTGATCGTGCGACCGAGTTTGTCATCGACTTGTTACCAAGGATGATACTCATGTCAAAGGCACCTGTAGATTAGCTTCTATGGAGTTAACGGGATTGAGACGCAACTACAACAGTTATTAGACAAGGGTTCTAATTGGCTAAGTATTGCATCATGGGAAGTGCCAATGCAATTCATAAAGAAGAAGAATGGTAGTGTTGTTTGCATATAGACTACCGGGAACTAAACAAGCTCACAGTCAAGAATCGATATCTACTACCTTAGATCGATGATTTGTTTAAATAGTTACAAGGAGCAAAGGTATTTTCTAAGATTGATCTTCGATCAAGATATCATCAACTGAAGGATTTTGGACAGAAATATCTCGAAGATAGCTTTAGAATCGAGATTGGACATTATGAGTTCTCGATTATAACGTTTGGATTAACCAATGCCCTTACGTCTTTTATGGAACTGATGAACTGGGTGTTTCATGACCTGTTGGACACGTCGATCATAGTTTTCATAAATGATATTTTGGTTTATTCCAAGAATGAAGCAACTCATACAACGGACTTTAGAGTAGCTTCACAACAGCTGAGAAGTGAAAAGCTTATTGCCAATTCCAAGGAATATGAGACCTGATTAAACAAAGTGATCTTCTTAGATCACGTAGCATCATATAAAGGGATTAAAGTGGACCCTATTCAGATAGAAGCAATTGAATAGAATATTACGAAGATCAAAAGTTTCTTGGGTTAGCTGGTTAATACAGACGATTTTTGGAGAACCACTCTAAGATCGCAATACCTCTTACCAAGCTAACCAGGAAAGGAGATGAGTTTAATTTGACTGACAAGGGTGAAGAATATTTCCAGATTCTAAAGTAAGATTGATATCAGCTCCCACCCTATCCATCGGAGCTTTCGGATTGGATCAAGGATGCGGGTTGATGCAAGGTAAATAAGCGATTGCATACGTTTCAAGAAAACTAAAGGAGTATGAGAAGCGTTACCCTACTCATGACTTGGAGTTACCGGTGATGAATTATGCAATCAAGACTTGGAGACATTATTTAAACAGAGAATAATTTTAGATTAGATCGGATTACAAGAGTTTTATTTATCTCTTCATCAGAGAAGAGTTGAACATGAGGATAAGAAGATGGCTGAAATTGCTGAAGGATTAAGACTGGGATATCTAGTATCATCCAAGGAAGGCTAGTGAAGTAACTAATACCTTAAGCAAAAAGGGAATTATGAAGTCCAAGGAAGGACCCAGTATAAATGCTGCCTTATGTTCCGCAGCAACAGATTCAGATTTGGAAGGAGAGTAACATATAATAGAAATTCGTGATGATCCAATTAAGCGAGAATTTATGGATGAACATATGGAGCAATAGTTCGTCGATTGCGCTTGTGGCATTAAAGATCATCTCTAAATTGATGGATGAAGTAGAAGTAGTAATTTTGTTAGGTTTGTATATAGGAACGGTGTAAGCAGACTTAGAAAAGGAAAACCAAACCCTGACTTTTGTTTTGGGAATGGAATTTGCAGTATTGTGAACTATGTCAATGATTTGCCACTGACTCCCAAATCGGTTGACATGGTTGGGTGATTGTTGATCGCCTTATGAAGATAGCTCAGTCCATTGCTATACGACCTCGGTATGCTTTGGAGCGGTTAACTAAGCTATAGGTGTATAATATTTCCAAATTGAATGGTATGCATGAGAGCTTAGTGTCGGTCGAAGGCTTATGCCTTATCTCGAAGTTTTGGGAGGATCTACAGAAAATAATGGGGACAAAGTCGAAGTTTAGTATTGCACTTTACCCCAAACCGATGGATAGTCGGGGCAGACTATACAGATCCTAGGAGATATGCCCCGATCTTGTGAATTGATTTCAAGGAGTTAGAGTTGAGAAGTTACCATGAATTGAAGATGCTACCAAGCTATCATGTAAATGTCACCCATATAGCATGGTACGGTAGAAATGTCAAACCCCTCTGGTTTGGAGTAAAGTCGGTAAATGAAGAATTTTGAGACCTAAGGCTAATGAAAAAAAACTATCGAGTGGCAGACAAGATCAAAGGAAAGGGGCAGGATACCTCAAGTTGTCAGAGAGACACCAAGACCTTGAGTTCGCCATAAGTGACAAAGTGTTCTTGAAGATATCATTTATGCGTAGTTTGAAACGATTAGACAAGAAGGGAAAGTCATAATTTATATATGTGTTGGATCTTATAAACTTTGGGGAGACGTAGAAAAGTCGCATATCAATTAGCGTTACCGCTGTCCATGTCTAGTGTGCATGATGTATTTCGTGTGTCACTGTTGAAGAAGTACATTAAAGATCCATAATAAAGGTATTGACCACGGAATCACTGGATTAGATAGAATATTTAACTATTGAAGTGGTACCAGCCTAGTTCACTAGTTGAAAGGTACAACACCTTAAAAAGCTTGGTATCAATTATACGAAGATAATCCGACGAAGACAAGACGTGGAGAAGACGACATGGAAAGAAGAAGATGCAATGCGGAAATAGAATTCCCACCTATTGACTTCAAATTAAAATAAAAATTTTGAAGACAAAATTTATTTTAAGGATGGGGGAGTTGTAAGATTCGTTCAAATTTTGAGGACAAAATTCATTTAAGGATGGGGGAGTTGTAAGATCCGTACTTTCAAATTTCGAAGACGAAATTTCTTTTAAGGGTGGTGGAGTTGTAAGACCCGCACGCCATGAACCCGGCCTAACCTTACATTTTGTGTCGGGACCCGTCTACATATCATGGTCGAGCCAAGTGGACCAAGTGTGTGAAGAAACCCAAGACCCAATATGAAAATTTACCCAAAAATAATCAAAATGAGGGTAGGGTCACAGGTTTTAACAGGCAGGTCCGACCCTCCCATCGACCCTCACCATCGACCCTCAACCATGGGTCGCAGGGTCTATGAGTTGTCCGACCCTCCCATCGACCCTCACCATCGACCCTCGACATTCGGGAAAAACAGCACGAACCGAAAAGTGAGAAACCTTCCTAATTTCGATTGGAACCTTTCCTAAACTCAATGGGACTTATTTTGGGAGGTTTTACTCTATAAATAGGACGTCCCTAAGCCTCTTTCACTCCCTTTACAACCCTAATTGGATTGAGAGAAAGAGAAGAGAAGGAAGAGAAGAAGAGAAGAAAAACTTGAAGAAAAGGCTAAGGAAGAGGAGGAAATTCAGAGGAACTCTGAATCTCAGCAAAACTAAGGTATGGATACATTCCCCATGAATTATTTAAGACTTTAGAATGGTTTATGAAGATGATATGATTTAGAAGAAACCCAAACCATCCATCCATGGTTAGGTTTTCATGGAAAACCATAGGTGGATGCATGAAAACTATTTAGATGGATTATACATGGTTTTAGACCATGGAATGGATGTAGAATGGAATGTAGGAGCAAGCCATAGGACCCCAAACACGAAGAATGGATTAAAAAGTGGAAATTGGACCAAAGTGCTCCAAGGGTCGCACCGAGGGTTGATGACCATCCGACCCTAGGTGTTTCTGACCATCGACCCTCAGCATTCGGGAAGTCCAGAAAAAGGGGAGGGTCGATAGACCCATCGACCCTAGCATCGACCCTACCTCCGACCCTCAGTTAACAGAATGGTTTTTAAATTCTGAATAAATTCTAATTAAATTTTGTCGGCATTGTTAGGTCTTCTAGCAATATAATAACATTATAAAGGTGATTCTAAAGCTTGAAGAGTATCTA
The DNA here is from genome assembly GCA_028583415.1 of Protea cynaroides. Classification (NCBI taxonomy): domain Eukaryota; kingdom Viridiplantae; phylum Streptophyta; class Magnoliopsida; order Proteales; family Proteaceae; genus Protea; species Protea cynaroides. Next base: position 10,017,662 of record CM053266.1, read on the forward strand.
TTAGCAAGCTAAGGTGAGGGAACAAGACCCAAACTAACTGGTTAATAATAAACTATTTTATTTCTTGAGTCCAATGTCATATTGATTCCATACGTGTATGCTTGAATGTGCATTTAACATGTCATCCAATATTTCTATTATTTGTTCATGCATATTTACTTTATTGTTTATAACATGATGATGATGATGATGATAGGAATAGGCATGTGAATGTTTGTGTTTGGCTAGTGTATATGGTGCGGGTAGGGATGGTATCAACCGGTACAGCCATGACCGTTCTTCATGGGGTGTATATTGTGCCATGGTCTATTCAAGTCATGTCCACTAAGCAAGTGTTAGTGTGCTTGATGTGAGGGGAGCATCAGGGGGAGGACGTGGCATTGTGGTTCAGCCTGGTCACCAGACTCTAGCTCTATCTCAACTCAAGTCTTGTCCACTAACATCGTCGTATCGCCATTACCTTAGCGGAACTAATATGTCGTAGGGTAATAGGGGGGACGTGGCATTGTGGTTCAGCCTGGTCACGGACCCTAGCTCTATCTCTATGGATGTATTGAGGGATCTTTGGGGTGAGGCCTTGGATACATTGTTTGGCATTAGGGTTGGTTAGTTGCGAGCCCAGTTTGCAAGCCCTCGCCAACAGGGGCTTACGTGTTGGTATGGGCAACCGGTACAGCTATGCCGTTTTCATGGGGTGTATATTGTCCATGGTGGGTGCATGTGGGGCGACGGTGCCGTTTTCATTGGGCGTTTCCACACACTCGTGTATAGAGGTGCGGCGGCCACCTATCCTTTCTATAGCACATTGCAAACTTTAAACCGGACCAAAGATATAAATTGACTTTTTGCATGCATATGTATTGTTGCATTGTTTTGGCTACTCACTGAGCTCAAGTTGGAGAGCTGACCCTCGCGCGCGCAATTCTTTTTAGTTTCTGATGTTGCAGGTACTATGATTGAAGATTTTGTCTACACGCCAACATATGAACGGGTGGAGGCTATGAATGAGCAAGCTGTGGAGAACGAACATGGTTTGTTAAGCGAGCGTTTCAGTGGTGGACACGCATAGTGTTTAGTTTGCGTATTTGGATATTGTAATATGTATTAAAATATATTTTGGTTACATGAAAATAAATGGAATATTAATTATTTATCATGATTAGACCTCAGTTCATTATCTGTAAGACTTCCGCTATTTACTTTATTACCTCTGATTAATGTGGAATGTGTTTTGGTTTATCATATGTGGGATAGATCCTGGTTGAACCGTTGGTTTATTGACGGTTCATCACACCATTCTGAATAGTGCAGAATTGGGGTGTGACACTCTCACCTCATTCCATAACAGAGGTGTACAACATTTCTTCCCATAGAGTGCCTCGTATGGAGCCATTTGGATCATAGCCTGGTAACTATTATTATAAGCAAACTCGATGAACGATAGCTTCTCATCCCAAGCTCCTTTGAAATCTAGAGCACACGCTTGGAGCATATCTTCTAAAATTTGAATAGTTCTTTCTGATTGCCCGTCCGTCTGAGGGTAAAAAGCTGTACTAAACTTTAACTTGGTTCCCATAGCTTTTTGTAATCCTTCCCAGAACTTTGATGTAAAACGGGGATCTCTGTCAGATACTATACTTTCTGGGACGCCATGAAGTCTGACTATATTATCCACATATAGCTTGGCTAGCTTCTCCATGGTATACTGAGGTCTGACAGCGATGAATCGAGCTGTCTTAGTAAGTCGATCGACTATAACCCATACTGCATCCACTGACCTTGGTGTCAAGAGTAGGCCAGTGATGAAATCCATTGTGATACAATCCCACTTCCACGCTGGCTCCGGTAGTGGTTGCAGCAAACCTGCAGGTCTCTGTCATTCTGCTTTAACTTGCTGGCAATTCAGACATTAAAATACAAATCGAGCTACATCCGCATTCATACCCCTCCACCAATATAATCTTCTTAAATCATGGTACATCTTGGTGCTTCCTAGATGTACCGAATATGGGGTGTAATGAGCTTCTATCATAACTCAATTTCCGATATTTAAGTTCTCACTCTCAGGTATAAATAATCGTCCATGATACCTGAGTACCTTGTCTGAATCCAAGGTAAAGTCAGGGTTACTCTTACCCTTCTCTAGATCTTCTTGCACAGTCTTGAGGTGTGGATCCTGTAGGATTGCTACTTTGACCTCATCTATTAGATCCGATGAGATTTTCATGGCTGCGAACATCAACGTGAACTTATGAATTAAGCGTTATTCCACTGGATCTCCTGCAATTTTTAATATATACTCTTCATCATTCTCTATTGAGCTTGAGGCTGCAGCACACAGTGCATCATTTGTACTAGGTCCTTCCTCAGGCTTCAATGCCCACTTTCTGCTTAAGGTATCAGCTACAACATTTGCCTTACCTGGATGGTACTGGATATCACAATCATAATCTTTTAATAATTCCAGCCATCTCCTCTGTCTCATATTCAGGTCCTTCTGAGTGAAAAGGTAAGTTAAGCTCTTGTGACCGATTTTATCTGAAACTTTTCATCGTAAAGGTAGTGTCTCCAAGTCTTGATTGCGTGAATAACTACTGCTAATTCTAGATCATGCGTAGGATAGTTCTTCTCATGCTCTTTCAACTGTCTTGATGCGTAGGCAATCACCTGTTCTCCTTGCATTAACACACATCTAAGATCTAACCCCGAGGCATCTGTATATAAGGTGAGCGGCAAGCCTGGTGCCGGGATGGTCAAGATAGGTGCAGAGACTAGTCTTGACTTCAAAGTCTGAAAGCACTTTTCACATTCATCCATCCATATGAACTTTTCCCCTTTCATAGTTAGTCTGGTAAGTGGAATGGCGATCCTTGAGTAGTCTTCCACGAATCTTCTATAGTAACCAGCCAATCCAAGGAAACTACGAATCTCTGCAACTGATTTCGGTGCATCCCATCCTACTATAGCTGTGATCTTTCTTGGATCTACCTTTATACCATATGCAGATACTACGTGACCCAAGAAGGCCACTTCCTTCAGCCAAAATTCACACTTCTTGAACTTGGCATAAAGCTTTTCTCTTCTCAACCGTTGTAGGGCTGCTCTCAAATGTGTTGCATGAGTCTCTCTGTCTTGTGAGTAGACCAATATATCGTCAATGAATACGATGACCGAAGTACCCAACATGTCATGAAAACTCGGTTCATCAGTTCCATGAACGACGCTGGAGCGTTAATCAATCCGAATGACATTACAAGGAACTCATAATGTCCATACCTCGTCCTGAATGTAGTCTTCAGAATATCTGCAGCCTTGATCTTCAATTAGTGATACCCTGATCTAAGATCAATCTTTGAGAAAACCTTTGCACCCTGCAACTGATTGAACAGATCATCGATCCTAGGCAAAGGATATCGGTTCTTAATGGTTAACTTGTTCAGCTCTCGATAGTCGATACATAGCCGTACACTACCGTCTTTCTTCTTAACGAATAATACAGATGCTCCCCATGGTGATATGTTTTGTCGTATGAAGCCCTTATCTAGTAGTTCTTGTAATTGGGTCTTCAACTCCTTTAATTCGGTAGGGGCCATCCTGTACGGTGCCTTAGACACCGACGCCGACCCTGGCATAAGGTCTATCACAAACTCTGTAGCCCTGTCTGGAGGTAGACCTAGTAGATCTTCTGGAAATATATCTGAAAACTCTCGTACCACATCTAGATCTTCCATCTTTGGCACCTCAGCAGTTATGTCAACCACAGATACCAAGTACCCCACCCCTCCCTTCTCTAAGCATCTCTTAGCTTTTAGGGCAGAGAGGATCAGCTTCCGCTTCCTAGGTTACTTGGTCCCAGTGAAGCTAAACTCTTTCCTCTTCTCATCTTTAAGCACAAGTTTTCTTTCACCACATAATAAGCTAGCTGAGTGATGGCCTTGCCAATTGATTCCCAAGATAACGTCAAAGTCTGCCATCTCGAGTTGAACCAGATTTGCTTCTAGGTTTCGGCCCTCAATACTAACTGTACACGGCCCATAGTATTCATTCAATGCCACTTCAACTCCCAACGGAGAGCGAACTATCAAGCTTGGGTTCAAACACTTGACAGGTAATTCCATTCGCTTCCTAAAAGAAATAGAAACGAAGGAGTGCGTGGCCCCAGAGTCAAAGAGTACTCTGGCGGGTACACTAGCTATATTTACAGTCCCAGTAACCACATCAGGTGATGCGGCTGCCTCCTCAGTGGTGACTGCGAATATCTTTCCTTGCTATGGCAGTTGCTTCTTGGGTAGAGTACAGGTCTTTGCATAATGACCCAATTGCTGACAGTTGAAACATTTGACATTTGGGTTCTATCCAACAAACTGTAATGGTGGTGGTGCAGTAGTGTTCCTTGTAGGCACCACAGCAGACTGAGCCCTGTATGGGTGAAATGGTCTTGTATTCCCTCCACCTGAAGTCTCAGTGGCAGGCCTCTTCAGTCCTCTGTTCTGAGCAAAGAAGCTGTCTCTTTGGCTAGATTCAATTACCCTAGCAATCTATACAACCTCATTGTACACTTTCTTCTCCAAACCCAAGACGTGCTCTCGGGTACTTCCTCGTAATCCCATGGTGAACTTCTGTGTCTTAGTTTCTTCCTCTTGCATACTTGTCGGAGCGAAGAAATATAGTTCTTCATATCTCTGCTGGTACGCATCAACAGTCGATTGGGATTGTTGCAGATTTAAGAATTCCTTTTCTATTTGATTCTCGGAAGCTCTTCGAAAAGTACTTATCAAAGAAGGCTCCCTTGAATATTTCCCAATTGATCTGAGTGTGCTTGACCTCTAAGTATGTCCGGGTAGAATTCCACCAGGCATTTGCATCTTCCTTGAGCATGTGCATAGCAAACAACACCTTTTCATCTTCCGTACAAGTCATAAAATGGAAGTTCTTCTCCATCTCAGCAACCCACTGTGTAGGCCACAGTGGTTTTTCTGGTTTCCCTGTAAAGGTAGGGGGTGATGGTGATGGTGATGATGATCAGATGGAGGACATTCCAGCATCGGCACCACAGCCCACACCTACAGCGAGACCATCCCAGTCTCCTCCTGATACCGTGATGGGTATGTTTTCGGAGATTCAGGATGCCCAGCGTGAGATGAGCCGTGACCTAGGGCGTCTTTCTAGCAGCCTCAGAGTCACGCAGGAGCAGGTACACTGGCTTAGGGTAGCTTATGAGCATGACTATGACATCACTTACCCTATTCCTCCTATGCCCCCATCTCCATGATAGATCTTTTTATTTTCTCTCCCTCACAGTATGGTTTTTATATAACAGGGTACCGTCTGGCTTGTGGACTGTACCCTGTGGCACCATTAACCATTGATACACTTTAGATATTTTATGTTTATAAAATTTTCTTTTTACTTGTTATGGTAATTCATGATCATTTTGTTTGTCACTATGGTTTCCTTACTAGAGCATGACTGTTTATTAATTTCACATTTAGTATAGTATATTATGCTCTTTCGTATTTAATCTCAGGCATCAAACAAGTGATTAGGGTGTGTTTTTATTAAGATTTTTAAATTCTTCCTATCTTAGTTCGTCGAGTCAGTTAAGTGTAAATAAGGTCTGTTGGATAGAGCCTAAGAGCTCTGATACCAAGTTGTCACACCCCAATTCTGGCCAAACCAGAAGTGTGAGTGAACCATCACTGAACCAATGGTTCACACCAGGATCTCAATAAGACCGTGTCCACTCATACAAACCATTGCACATAACCATAATCAGAATATAATAAAATACAGCGGAAGTCTTTAAATAAAATGAACTGAGTGATCTATTGATAGTTTAACAAAATATCAAGTTATTCTCCACACCAAAACATAAATAATATCCTTACATTACTTTGTAAATCCAACTGAAAATAAATAAAATAATCCAAATAAACACCCTAGAGATACACGTAGAAAGGGCACTCGCATGAAGCGTCATGCTTGTCCTCTCCTGCTTGCACGTCCAAAGCAGCCACGCCTCCGTACACTGGAGTGTTCACATAATCCTCCACCGAATAACCTGCATCAACATCTAAAAATAGTGTATACACAAGGGTGAGCTCACAACTTAGCTCAGTAAGACAATCAGACAATGCAACATTCATATGCATGAGTAACATTCATATTATGGTCTGGTTTTGAGTTTGCAATGTGCTATAGAAAGGATTGGCGGCCGCCGCACCTCTATACATGAGTGTGTGAAGCCGTCTAATGGATCAAACACCACTGTCGTCCCACATGCACCCTATCATGGAATAGAGATAGAGCTAAGGCGTCCGGATCAAACACTGCCAATACCTCCCCTGATACTCTACCCATACCAACACGTAAGCCCCTATTGGTGAGGGCTTGTAAATTGGGCTTGCAACTAACCAATCCCATATGTCATCATAGTAGACCTTGTCCCAGCGCAGCTCCCTACGGCATAGAGATAGAGCTTGAGTCTAGTTGCCAGGCCAGAGACCACAGTGCCACTTCCTCCCCGTGATACCCTACCCGCACCAAGCATGCTAAGACAGAATGATACGAAAGGTGCTAGAGTGAGGAATGATCCCAGACCTCTAGTCCTTCCCATTCCACATACCAACGAAAACAATCACATGCCTAACAGTTATATCCTAGCATAGCGAGTATGCATGAACAATAATAATAACTGAAAGTAAAAGATGACATGTGAGTATGCATAAACATCATACCATAGAATCATGGTTATTAGCAACGATTTATTGTTTATTAAATTATTAGGGTTTAGGTCCGATTCCCTTACCTGACGCTTGTTTGATAGCTCGCTCCGCGTCACGAGGTCCAAACGTGCTATCACAAGGTCCTACAAAATGTTAGGTTTAATTAGAATAGTTTTTCCTTAGGTTTACGTTGGTCGAAAGACCAATTGGGTCAAAAATACTCCTGACAGAGCAGACCGGTCACAGGTACTAGTCGTAGCACTGTGGGAAAATGTGCGACCGGTATGGTCGACTGGTCCCCACAGATCAGTCCCTGGGAGGTACCAGTCGCAATACCGGTCGCATAGGGTGCGACGGGTATGGTCGATCGGTATGTCTCTGGAAGACCATACACTTGGTTCTCGCCTTCCGTCGATCACCCTCTATTGAACCTAGGGTTTTTCCTACACATCCTAGGTCTGAGCACTGAGTTAGAGTTGTTTCCAACTCCATTCAAGTCCTAGTTTCGATGATCTTCAACCTAGAACTTAAATCTAGGGTTTATCGACTAAATTAGGGTTTTTCAGCAAAACAGGGTTTAGATCAATACCTTGCTTTGCATGATATCGATCCAATCATAACTAACCATCCTGAAATACTTAATGTAGAGGAAGGTTTAAGCACTTACCGTTCACTTGCGGTAATGTGTCCTTTGTCAAACGGCAATGGCGGCTCTTCCCTCTTCTTCCTAGCTTCTTCTTCTTCTTCAATCTCTTTCTCCTCTCTAGGGTTTGTGAGGATCAATGAAAGGGATTTCAGGAGGTTTAGAGGTCCTTATATAGGCTAGGATTAGGTTTAGGAAGCCTCCTAACATTAGGAAAGTCCTTCGGTTTGAAATTTAGAAAGTGGGACCCGCAGAGTTCCTTTTCCGGATCCAAGTCTGCGCAGGCCATACCGGTTGACCATTAACCGGTACCAAGACCGGTACCATCGACCGGTATCCAAATTTTCATACTTGAATTGGTCCGATTGGTTCGATTTCATACCTGGTTGTCATCCGCTTGTCCCGTCTGGTCTAGTGATGATTGGAAGACCTGTTACGACATGAATTAAAGGTTTAGATTGGATTCATGGAGTGCGGGTCTTACAAAGCACCAGTGCAATGAACTTGGCATCGATTTTTGAAATTAAGACCAACTGAGTTCACTAGAACGTCTGCAGACCCGAACCAGCCTATCTACTGGATCCAAAGCATAGAGAAAACTCTGGGATTATTGGACTATACAAATGCCCAAAGGGTGTAGTGTGTATCTTATCAACTAAAGGGTGCACCGTACTAGTGGTGGCTAGCTGCCGAACAGGAGTTGAAGGCAAAACATGAAGAGATTTCTTGGGAAATGTTTAGAGAAGCATTCTTGGCTAGGTATGCCTGGCCAGCACCCCGTAATATGAGTAACCGAAGTATCCCTACTCTATCTCCAAGAGCTGACATTGCTGGAACAGGACAATACAAGCCATTAAAGGGTTTCCTAAGACTTAGGCCCCCTAAGTTCTCGAGAATGTTCGACGACATAGCCCAGTTTCAGGAGTAGATATGGCATATTGGTAAGCTATTTGAAAGCATGGGTGTACTAAAGCCCGGAAAGTGTTATGTGCAACACACCAACTAGAAGGTTTACCATATCATTGGTGGCGGGATATGGAACCATGGTTACCACAATAACATGGAGAAATTACATGGGATACATTCCGAAGAGCCTTTCTGGCTTATTATGCACCCCAAGAAAGCACTCTGAAGGGAGAACTTTTCTCCATCACAAGGGATACCATTCCAAAAGAACATTGGAATGCTTACCTAACTTCTAGACCAAACTATGGATAGGGAGGCCTTCCTAATGAACCCAATAGTCCCTATTCGGGATTGGATGCCCAATAAAACTGGCATACTTGGAAAGAGACTAACAATTAGAACCCATGGTCATCTGCAGAGGCAAACCTCTATAAAATGTTTGGGGGACCGACCACACCACAGTATCCTTTAGATTGAGCTAGGGAAAGACCTAATTCGGGGACCAGGGCTAAGCGTGGCCCTTACGCAAGAGACATGCAAGAACCCTGTCAGGCTTACAACCTAACCAAGAGGGATAACCTCAGACCCTCTGTAGAAGTAATCAAAACCTTTATAGAGGGCATACCTAAATGCTCTAGCTGTCACCGTAGGGGACAAAACCATGTTGAATGTCCCTACTTTCTAGTAGCACTAGAAGAGTTGTTTCCAGAAATCCTACCAGAAGGGAATCAAGAAGTGAAGACACCGTTATCGGAAGATGAAGAAGAACCTATAGAGGATGATTTTCCAGACGTTAAACAGCCCAAAGATCCACCAGAAGATGCACCCAAGAACAAGCTCTCAAGAATCTTAGCCAAAATGCTTTTGAAGAAAGCCCGTCTAACGCTCAAGGCCAGAGCTAAGAAGCTAGCTAAAGAAAACGAATGCCAATTGAGTACTCCTCTTAAGTCTCTGAGGGAGGCTGAAACAACAAATAAAGATAGAAATGGTTGGGAAAAAATCCCAATAGGTAATTACTAAACCCTTGAAACTGAGTTCGTAATTGTGTCATACTTGTATGCTAAAGTAATAGCGGAAGTCAAGACAAGAAGCCATAGTAAAACATCATAAAGTAGCCTATTTCACTGAATGAGCTGATAAGCTACGTGTTACTTTAAGGTCATAAGATATCACAACAAAGATTTTGGTAACCTGTAGAAAATGTGAAGCTTGTAAAATATATATATATATATATATATATACACTGAAAGGCTTGGAATAATTTTAATTTGAAAGTATTCAATGGTTACAGATGACATTCGCTTTAATGAGAATAAAACAGAAGGTCATAACCGGTTAGACTGAACCTGTAAGGAGAGAAAGGTCTGACCCAAGGTAAGAAATTGAAACCATCGAAGACCCTTAGTGTAGTGGAATTTTAGGGACGAAATTCTTTTAAGGGGGTGGAGTTGTAAAACCTGCACCCAGAAACCCCAGTCTAACCAGATTTCTATTGTGCTAAGAGGGTTTTCCACCGTAGACTAAATTGAGCCACAAGCAGTTAATAGGAATTGGGTTGCACCACTAGTGGACCAGATTAGAAAAATTAGGCCATTTATATAGGGGCAGACGATGTAGCCGGTCGGGAAACCCTAGCCAGTAGGATCCACCAGCATTGACTGGCCCAGGTATAACTTGCCTACGAGAGCGGGATGAGTTGGCATGATTCTAGGAGACAATGGGGAATATCTCCTAGGCCCAAAATGATCCATTAGAGTTCCATATTAAGTAGAACAACTTTAGAGTCAATTACGAAGAAAGAACACCTGCTTCCTCTCAAACCTTGTGACACATGGGTTCCCTCTATCATTTTCCACCTTTGGTATAGTTGCACTCCAAGAGGGAGACTGGGAAGAGGAAACCTACTAGGTTTTTCTCCCATATGGTTATATACTCACTACAAAAAATGTCTGACACGTTTTCTAAGAGAAAGTGCTGCTAGGAAGGTGATGAGTGGGAAGAAAGGGAATAAGGAAGGAAAAGGAGAGCCTGTAAGTGCTGTGGAAGTTGCTAGGATTTTGTTCTCATCATTCGACCCTTGATGCTAGTAATATTTCAAACCTTATGTTGGAATCACTAGGCAGACTAGAAACCTATAATTTATGTTAGATCTAAATAGTAAAATAATGAGTAAACTCTAAGTAGAAGGGGGGTGCAATAGAAAGATGAGGATTTCGAATGGGTGAGGATCAAGGTAGGTAAACTTAGTATAAGAAAGGGGGCAAAAACCTCTCACTATTGAGGATTAACAAGGATACCAGGCCGTGAGGCCAAGGGCTGAGTTTTTATCCAAGGGAACTCAAAAACCCTTGAAAGAAAATCCCAGGAGCTTAATTGGTCGGTAAGCAGGACACCAAATCTGATCGACCGACTCAGTTGATCAGCTCAAACAACCTTCCTACAGGAGCCGGACGATGTCATGGTCGATACTCTGTACCAACCGACATATCAAACAACAAGTGATGGAATGCCCAAGTTTGTGTTGGATGCTATGCTAGTCGTGATAGTAGTGACCAATGTAATGACCAGCAAGCCCCAAATTTGTATAAATAGAAAGTGAATAGTGTAGGACTTCTAATTAATGACCTTACACCTTGTATAGGCATAGAGCTCTTCGTGAACATGGATTTTGCTAGTGTGGATAATTCCAATTAAGCAATATCAGGTGAGGAACAAAAACTTGACCTAATTTTGGTGTGTTTAATATATATATGCTAATGAATGATGCTGCATGTCTGTCTTTACGTTTCAGAATAATATGTCATCTAATATCTGTCACTTTTGCATGCATTGCATCTATACCATGATTGATTGGGACTGTGATGTGTAATGCTTGGTAGGCCATAGTAAAGGGGTCGAGGGCCCCCGGATCCGACCTACTAGGCAAACTAATTGCCATGTATTGTCCCATATCCTAGTAGAGAATAACATCTTGGGGGGGAGGGGCAAACGGATAGTCTAGGAATCTTACTTGGATATTGGAAGGGGACATATGATATCATATAGGATTGGTTAGTGACAGAACCCATGTGTGTAGCCCTGGCCAGTAAGGGGTTAGGTGCTGGTAGGATGGAGTGATAAGGGGGAAGGGTCGGTAGTGTTCGTTGGAGGTATCACTGGCCGGACTTACTGCTCGATCACCATTTTGATTGGGATGTTGTGTGGGAGCACCAGGGCTGTTGGTATAGTCTAGTGAGTATCCAACACTCCCATGCATGGAGGTTATGGTTAGTTTCTAGGAAGTATGGCTAGGCCTTACCATAGCACGTTTATCATACATTAGACCAGACCCTTGTTGTGTGCATAATCTATTCATATAACTGCTTGCTTGTCTGTTTCTCAATGAGCTCAAGTTGGAGAGCTCACTCTTGTGATCGCCACTCTTTTTAGTTGTGACTGCAGGTACTATGGACATGAAGTGGGAAGCCACTCCAGTTGGACTAGAGCACCATGAAGAAGCAAGTCATGGAGGCGATGAGCCAAGCAGTGGATAGCAGACGTAAAGGATGTAGCATAGAGATGGAAGACTACTCCAGTTAGGACCTATAATTAGTCATTTACAGTTTATATTACTTAGACTTTTCTAGTGATTTAGTGCCCACCGTATTAAGGCTAAGAAGCTATGTTTTTTTATTTATTTTGAGACCTTGAATAACAGTTGAACAATTTACAAGTACTACTATTTAATTACAATTAGAGCTCAATTTACTTATTATGTTTTCGCTACTTTAATTACTCTGTATTCAGGTTATGGAAGAGATGTAGTTGATGTTAGTATCCATCGAGCATTTATCCTTGTTGGACTATGATTAAAATGATCGGTGGTCCAGTCGCCCGTCGAAACTTTACATATCGTAAATTCGGGGTGTGACAAAAGTTGACCTAGGTTTTCTAGGTTTGTAACCGGTCTCCATTAATGAAGAACATCAATGGTGGAGGTTCACCATATGGTCTTGCATAACCAACACTAAAAGGGAGAAGGAGATGCTTAAACTTAGCTTCAATGGAGGAAGGTTAGGACTTGAGCTCCAAGCTTGAGCTTGAACTTCTCCTGTTCAACCCTCTCTCACTTGCAAGGATTCCAAGAAGGGAAATAAGAAGTGGGGACTCCTTATTTATAGAATCCTAAGGGAGAGAGTGTGACACTCGAATCTTAACTGGATGCTGACAATCGGGTGGTGCGTCATCAGACAGAGCATCTGGTTGAGCTCAAAGATAGCCTTAGGCTTGGTTTGATGGGCTCAAACTAGTGGGGACACTTCCTAGGTCATTTTGAAGGTTCTCCCCTATGCTCTCCACCTTCAATAGGTGATCCTTGGGGTTCGACCCAATATTATATTGAGGGTCAAGATGTCAGGGTGCCATGTATTGGCACTATAAGACCCAACACAACGAAATCTAAACTGGTGAGGATTCCTGGTGTGGGTCTTACAATACCCCCAATTTATAAGGATTTCATCCTCGAAATCAAGGCGTGGTCGTTAGTTTTATCCCATACCTATGGGAGTCTCCCATGCATTATAAACTTCATTAGATCAGTACATATCAATCATGGCATTTAGTAGTAAAGGAAATTTGAGGCTTACCAGATTCCAATAACTTCCACCAACCAGTGCGAGGTCCATGCTCAAGTTGGGGCATAACATTCCTAGAATTTCTGACAGTCTTGAGCCTCATGGCCCACTCCTCCACAGGGGAGACATGTAATGAATTTCTCAGAGTTAAGTGGTAGATCCCCTATAGTGGGTAGCTTACAGTTTTGCATTAGGTGCTTTCAAATTCCACATCGATAGCATTTTTGATACTAGGTGGTATTAGGGTTACAGTCACAGCAGGTGGCAATCCCACCAGAATTTTCACATTCCCAAATAGTGGCACCTTTGGTACTTCCCGAGGTGCTTCTTCGTTTAGGGCCCTCTTAGCTTGTTTACCAATTCTTTGGTTTGTCGATACTTTACCTTGAGGTCCTTGATGGGTTCCTTGGTTATGGCACTTGGTTACCATTCATGTAACCATGCCCCTATGCTGTTCTTGGAGATTTTGGGTAAGGTGCCCTAATAAGTTTAACACTTTAGCCAAGACTGATACAGCGGCGGTGCCATTGCACATGGCCCCCACTAATGCTTTTATTGTCCTTCGCTAGAATTTGAAATGTCGCTTGTAGGTCATTTTAGTGGCCTCATCTATCACTGTCGCAATGTCTTGAGTGTCCTAACACAAGTGCAAGGAAGTAGCACTTTGGTCCATTTTGTTGCCAGGAGTTCCCATTTTGAGAATTCCAGCACTCAAATGAGTGGGGGTAGGGAGGTGAGCGCGATTCATTACCTAACAAAATTCCCCGTTTGTTAGTAGTAGCTTAACATTAAAATCCCCAAGGTGTGCAACTTAATATTCATCCATGCAGGTTATTAAACTTAAGCCATGACATGCATATATACTTAACTTCCAATATTCGGCACACATTTCATCAAATCTGGCATCGTGTGATATTCTCCCTATAACTCTTACTCAAATAATTGTGCTCACATGCATCAAGTACGAGCACGTGAAATTTCCTACTTCTTTAGTTTCAAATTAATCTTTAGCCCATGCCTTATTTTTAAAACTTCCAACCATAGATACGAGTGCTAATTAGGGTATCCCAATCTCGCAGCACCTGTAAATTTCTCCATCCTTGCATTGCTTGTAGCTTTTATATTTCATACATTTCAGTTTCTTATGTATAAATTGACCCTTCCTTTAACCTGAGGCCACTAGTACCCCATCAGCTAAAGCTTGTATCAATCAGCCCCGCAGTTAGGGCTTATGCCCGGTGGTTTTGGTTAGGGTTTTGGGCCTTTCACAATTTCTGCACCCAACAAGGTATTACACTTCATATGTTTCTACCATTGGTATACTTCTCAAATGTAACAATGGGGCAGTTGCTAATCATATGATCTCACTCATCCCCCATACATCCATTTTCCTATCCCTAGTACCTTACTTTCATTAGATTCAATCTTTTTTTAGTGGCGATCGCAACTATGATGGGGTGTCATTAGGTAAGGATAGATCGGTGGCTATCCATGTTTCATAGATGCACTACTACAATTCAAGTTATCTTCAGGCAAAATCCATTCATGGCATTCTAATGTTTGATGAGTTTTATGATGAGTTTGCATCAAGAAATTGGAATACTTGTCGGAGGCAAGATTCAAATTCCTTATGCATAACGAAATTATATGATCACCATATGATGCCTCCATAATGTAGCATATCTCCTTATTTTGGGATTTCATCTAAAGTACTCATGGTTAAGAGTTTACCTTGGTTGTGGGACTCCGAATTGCTACTTTCCCCAAGATGAGTACCCTAATAATCCACCCTTATCTCGACGAAATCTTTGCAAGCAGTCAGGCCTGCTAGGACCCTTTGAATGGCTTCACACAGTTTTTGGCCAGGTTCTCTAGGTTGCGGAGCGTAGTTGGCGAGGAAGGCTTCTCAGAATATGTCCCAAATTATAGCTCCATGGCATTGTAGAAGCATGGGTTGGGTGCTTCGCTACCATTCATAAGGCGCACCCTCCAGCTAGTAGATGGCGCACATGACCTTCTGTGCGTCTGAACAGTGGAGGTTGCCAATAGTTTCTTCTATGGTTCGTATCCAATTCCTTGGTTGGGAGGAGTCCTCGTACTCTCCCATAAATCACTCTGGGTTTAATTGTTGGAAGCTAACCATGGTGTCTTATGTAGTGTCTGGATTTACTCCAACAAAGGGGGAGAAAGGTGGTAGCTCCCCACTGAATCCCTTTGGCTCACTAGCTGTGGTGAGCGAGTGATTCATTAACACATTGGAAATGACATGTCGATGCTTAGTTAATCCATTTCCCAACGTGAGTGCCTTAGAGGTGAGCTTTTCATTAGGATGCTTGGGTGGTGACATCCTGACTAGCCTTGGGCAAATTTGGAAAGAGAAAATTTTCACACCAAGGTTAAGGCCAATTCTTTCTAAATATTCAAAGGAAAAGCAATGTCGTATGCCATATACAAGTGTAAAAGGAATTGAGTAATGAACTCCAAATTTTTGGAGGGCACATGCATCAACTAGGGTGATATAGCTGCATCAACCGAGTGATACACCATTAGGTGGGCACCAGCCGGTTAACACACATGATCTAATTTGGGGTACCCCCAATTTATAAGAATACTGGCCGTATGTACCATGGGCAAGATCATCTAGCACAACTCCAGGTTATGCATTGACCCATTTATGTGTGAAGCGAATGGTCTACCGGGTGCTCAACCATCCGGTTTATCAGACTATTACAAGTTAAAACTTTTCGAGAGTAAACTGTAGGCAGTGACGGACGGTGAACCATTCGAATAAGCATCTGCTTTATTAAACCTAACTATACCAGAGGATACAAGCGGAGGGATGATCCGCTGGTTATCTTAGTGCCTCCGGTTATTTGGGATCCAAAATCCCAAAAGTTAAGATTCTTGGCCTAATTGGAGGGTCGATCCGGAGGCAGTTTCAAGTGACCGGTGCTCCGATTCAGTAAAACTTTTAGTTTTATAAAAGGGTGCGTGGGTTCTCATTTGAACCCCACATTTCTCAAGTGGAGGATGAGAATAGTGCTTTATAGAGCTCCAGTAACGGTTCCCTTTGTCTCCCTCCTTTTTTCCGATGATTCTATGACTTTCCTCCCCAGTCGATCACTCAAGTAATCTCCCCTTCCTTTTCTTACACTTTCTTGTCTAGGGTTCTTGGTATGGTCATTAACCCAAGGGAGAGAGGTTTTGTGAATCATTGATCCCTGCAATCGAGGGGATCCATGAGTCTTCCTCACGGTTAGCATTTTCCCCCATTAGGGTCTTAGCATGGTTTGCTCACCTAAATGGGATGGAATTTTATGTATACCACACTCCCAGTCGACTAAGGAATTCCATGAGTCTCTACTACATTTGGATTCTACACCTATGGTTAGCAGAATTGGCCCAAACCAGTGGCCATGCCAGGACCCCATGCAATGTACGTATGGTCTATTGGAAATCCTTGCTTGTTGTTAACCCATAAAGTGCATCCCACTTCTTGGGCCACATTTTTGTTGTCTTAGGTGTACACAATCGGGGAATCAAGCCAAACCATAAAACTGTCCATTGGAAATATTTAGGTTTAGCCCCCTTATGTTTACACCATGTACTTACCTTGGGCAGACCGGGGTCTTAACCCGATTCCACATTGGTATGACATTGAGCTTAGCCAGGCATGCCTACTATAAACCTGTATCCCTACTATGTTGTGTTATATCACCCTCCTCATACAAATAAAATCACATTGATCCCCACAGTGCCCAAGCTATCAGTTGGTATAGCCCAAAGCTTTGGACTGAGGAATTTATGTTGTTTTCAACAGTTCCCAGCAACCACGGTGTGTTCAGAGATTATAACAAATGGTACTAGTTAATCTGGTCATCCAAGGTACCATACTTCACCTTAAGGACACTGTAACCCATGGCCCATACAAAGATTTTGCCCGTTAATTGGGGGTTTGGCCTAGAAATTTGAAGGTTTCTACTGATTGGAGTCAACAGCTTGTCCATGCCCTTCACTAAACATAACCTGACTCCCACCCCCATCTTTGTGGAGTTAATATCATCAATTGTATGGCTTTCCTAGAAACCTTCTGTAGGAAGGCCATAGTCACTACCAGTACTTGAACAACTTGAACTATTGAACTTGAGATTTGTTGGCCTTTACAATCTACTCATTTGGAGTGGGGGTGTCCATAAGGTATGAGAGGAATTTCCCCTACTACATCTGAATCACACTCATAGGGACCCACTTAGCTTAGCCATTGATACAAGGTGGGTCTTGTCATTAGCTATGCACTGCATGTGTCACACCCCAATTCTGGTCTAACCAAAATGGTGTGATGAACCACCAATAGACCAACAGTTTACCCAGGATCTCGTATAGGTCGTACCCACCATATCAAACCAAACACACATTACACATTAATAATCAGAGGTAATAAACAAATAAGCAGAAGTCTTACAGATAATGAACTGAGAGTCTAACAGTGATAAATAAGTATTTAATCCAATTATCTCCAAACCACAAGATGTAAAAATAACTAATCAATTACTTATCTGATGTTCAAATTATAACTAAACTTAAGCAAACACAATGGTTGCACTCGCATGATGAATCATGCGCATCTTCTTCAGCTTCAATGTCCATCGCAGCAACGTATCCATACGTCGGCGTATTCATATATTCTTCAACAGTAGGACCTGCATCATCAACTAAAAATATTCGACGCCAAAAGGTTGAGCACACATCATGGCTCAGTGAGCAAACAAAACAATGCAACAAACATATGCATGCAATCTATTCATATCTTTGGTCTGGTTTATAAGTTTGCAATATGCTATAGAAAGGTTTGGTGGCTGCCGCACCTCTATACACGAGCGTGTGAATCTACTCAATGGATCAAACACCATTGTCGTCTCACATACACCCACCATGGAATAGAGATAGAGCTAAAGTGTCTGGATCAAACACTGCCAACACTTCCCCTGATGCCCTACCCATACCAACACGTAAGTCCTTATTGGCGAGGGCTTACAAACTGGGCTCGCAACTAACCAATCCTAATGCCAAACAGTTTATCCAATGCCTCACCCCAGCATCCCTCAATACGTCCATAGAGATAGAGCTAAGGCCCCCCGACAGAGTCAGAGACCACCCGGTCCGAGACCACCTCCCCTAATGTCCTACGATGTAATAGTTCTGCTAAGGTAATGGTGATACGACGATGTTAGTGGGCAAGACTTGAGTAGAGATAGAGCTAGAGTTTTGTGACGAGGTTGAAGACCACCATGCCACGTTCTCCCCCTGATGCTCCACTCGCATCCAATACACCAACTACACACATACGTTCACATGTCTATTCCTAGCATCATCATCATCATCATGTTATAAATAAACAGAATTAAATATGCATGAATAGTAATATCAGGAATATTGTATGACATGTGAGATGCACATTACAAGTATACAAGCATAGAATCAATCATGGCATTGGACTCAATAAAAATAAATAGTTTGTTATTAACCAATTAGTTTAGGTCTTGTTCCCTTACCTGTTAGCAATACTCGATGTCCTTCCAAGCCTTGAAATTCTCTTTGAATTGATTTAACAACTTAAAAGTTATATGAATTTAAGTTAGGGTTCATATGTGACATGTTATAGTAGTTGAAAATCAAAACAGAGCACTGATAGGTGTCTGATTGGTCCTATGGTCTCATGCTATATCGGCCTTAATGTCTACGGTCGATACCCTATGGTTACATATGGTGCGATCGTAGCTACGACCATATGATTTCTGAAATCTTCTCGAATGCCTATGGTCAATCCTCTGGTCATACTGGTGATGCTATGGTCGACCGTAGTTGCGATCTTGAGATTTCTGGTCACAGTCTACCTAAAATTCGAGTTCTTCCTGGGTCAATTCTTCTGTTCTTCAATGGGTTTTATTTTAAAGTCATCCTATGGCCATCATTAGTAATTTCTTATCCACCCTAATCATCAAATTCACTCCTTATGGTTCTCCTTGGGATTTTCTCAAGGAAATCACATAGATCATAATAGGTTGATATTGCCTATCCTCCATGGAAGTCTTATTCTTAGAGTTTACATCTCCAGAGATTCGTTTCATACCTTTGCCTATGATAGAGAGTCAATCGCTTCTTAGCAAACTCTTCTCCTTAGGTTTTTCTTCTTCTCCTTCTCTTCCTTCTCTTCATTCTCTTTCTCTAGGGTTTACTAATGTTCTAAAAGAGTGAAAAAGGGCTGAGGGATGTCCTTTATATAGAGAAAATGTAAGACCTATGTCAATCTAACCCGATCTTACCACCTTGAACCAGGTTTACCCATCATGGTTGAGTCAAATGGACCAAGGGCGTGAAGGAGATCGAGATCCCAGGTATCAAATCGACCCAAAAACACTTAAAATAGGGGAAGGGTCGCATACCCAGCTAAGCAGGGTTGGACCTCCCAAAACAGAAAGTCAGACCCTCAGTTTTGAAGGGAGGGTCGGACAGCTTAGGACCCTAGGGTCGATGGGATCATCGACCCTCCCATCGACCCTCGGTTGCCGTAAGAAAATAAAATTAGGAAATTTCCTAATTTTTTATTGGGATTCTTTCCTAATCTCAAAGGGACTTATTTTAGGATGTTCATACTCTATTTAAAGGACGTCCCTAAGCCACTTTCACTCCTTTCACAACCCTAATTGAATTGAGAGAAAGAGAGGAGAAGGAAAAGAGGAAGAAGAAAGGCAAGGAAGAGAACTTAGCAAAAAGGAGAAGAATTTCAGAGAAAAAGTAATCTTCTCAGGCATGGATACTAATTCCATGAGTTTCTACAGACCTTAGGTTAGTTATTGTTGAGAGTGTGATCTCAGAGAAACCCAAACCATCAATCTATGGTTAGGTTTTCATGAAAAACCATAGGAGAATGCATGAAAACTATTTAAATGGATTATACAAGGTTCCAGACCATGGAATGAATGTTTAATGGAATGTAGAAGCAAGCCATAGGACCCCAAACACGAAGGATGGATCAAAGAGAGGGAATTGGACCAAAGTGCACAGAGGGTTGCACCGAGGGTCGATGACCATCCGACCCTAGGTATTCCTGACCATCGACCCTCAGTGTTCGGGAAGTTCGGGAATCCGGGAGGGGTTGCACCCAGGGTCGATCAGGACTCCAACCCTACCTCCGACCCTCAGTTAACAGAATGGTTTTTAAATTCTGAATAAATTCTAATTATTGTTAGGTCTTCTAGCAATATAATAGCATTGTAAAGGTGATTCTAAAGCTTGGAAAAATATCTATTAGCAAGCTAAGGTGAGGAACCAGAACTCTAAACTAATTGGCTAATAATAGAAACTATTTTCTATTTTCTTGAGTCCTATGCCAGCTTGATTCTATGTGAATATGTTTGTAATGTACATACAGCATGCCATCCAATATTTCTATTATTTGTTCATGCATATTTACTTTATTGTTTATAACATGATGATGATGATGATGATAGGAATAGGCATGTGCTTGTATGTGTGTGGTTGATGTACTTGATGCGAGCGAGTATCAGGGGGGTGTGATGAGAACGTCAATAAACGTTAACCTTTGGCGGGTCTCAGCACTTTAGCTCTATCTCTAACTCAAGTCTTGTGCATTAGCATCGTCGTATCGCCATTACTTTAGCAGAATTATTATGTCATAGAGTATCAGGGGAGGTGGTCTCGGTCCTTGTAGTCTCTGACTCTACCGGGGGGCCTTAGCTCTATCTCTATGGACATTCTGAGGGATGCTGGGGTGAGGCCTTGGATACACTTTTTGGCATTAGGATTGGTTAGTTGCGAGCCCAGTTTGCAGCCCTCGCTAACAGGGGCTTACGTGTTGGTATGACACTATATAGCAATAAACGTAACCTTTGTTATATAATGTTCATGATTGGGTGCATGTGAGTTGACGATAAACGTGATCTTCGGGTAACGTCACACACTCGTGTATAGAGGTGGGGTCAATAAACGCGACCTTTGGCTACCTAAACCTTTCTATTGCATACTGCAAACTTATATATCAAACCAAAGATATAAATTGATTTGCATGCATATGTATTATTGCATTGTTTTGGCTACTTACTGAGCCGTGATGTGTGCTCACCCCTCGACGTCAAATATTTTTAGTTGATGATGTAGGTTATACCGTTGAAGATTATAGGAATGCTCCAGCATACGGGAACGTAGCGGCGATGGGAGCTGAAGCTGAAGTGGATACACACGACTCCTCTTGTGAGTGCAACTCGTGTGTATTTGATTAGATATTTTATAGATTTCTTTATTGGATTTATTAAGACATGTATTTGGTACTTAAATATTTATGTCTCAGTTGAAAACAGAATAATTTGCTATTAAATTATTAATATCATTTTAGTTTCTCAGTTCATGTTATTATAAGACTTCCGCTATCGTGTATTTACTCTGATTATGATTACGGATGTGTGTAAGTTTAGATAACACGGGGATAGCCTATTTGAGATCCTGGTTGAACCGTTGGTTTATTAACGGTTCATCACATCATTCTGAATAGTGCAGAATTGGGGTGTGACAGAAAAACTCTCCATATAAAGTCCTCTTTCAATTAGGAAAGCAATCTCTTAGTTTAAGAAAGTTTCCAAAACTCGGAGTCTGATCTGGGTTCTCATGGTCGATCATATGGTCGCATAAATCATCGACCGTAAGGTTAAAATCATTGACCGTGGAGTTCTGGATTTGATATTTTTGGTTCCCTGCCTTATGGT
Organism: Protea cynaroides; assembly: GCA_028583415.1. Taxonomy (NCBI): domain Eukaryota; kingdom Viridiplantae; phylum Streptophyta; class Magnoliopsida; order Proteales; family Proteaceae; genus Protea; species Protea cynaroides. The sequence goes on from CM053266.1 coordinate 10,039,329, forward strand.
CGACCATACCTACCCAAGCATGCGACCTTAGGTATGTTTTTAGTATTTTTTACTCGATTCTCATACTTGGTTTATGATCTATCTTCACATGCTCGGTCCACTTGGTCCTGAAATGATGAGAAAACCTAGCAGGACACGGTTAGACCATGTTAGTGAAGTGCGAGTCTTACAACTCCCCCTTCTTATATAAATTTTGTCCTCGAAATTTGCACATACCTTCCAAGTCGAATAGGTGAGGATATTGCTTCCGTATAGCGTTCACTTCTTCTCATGTAATTTCTTCTATATTTTGGCTTCTCCAAGTAACCTTAACATAGTAAATGTCGCGGTTGCGAAGACTTTGCACCTTCCGGCTAGTGATCTCAAAAGGTACTACTTCGAACGTCAAATCTTCAGTAAAATCCGGTGGATCTATTGTTAACACTTGTATTGGATCTCTGACGTACTTCTTCAATAATGAGATATGAAATACATCACACACACTTGACATGGATAGTGCTAACTGATATGCTACTTTTCTACATCTATCTAGAACTTCATAAGGTCCAATATATCTGGGACACAGCTTTCCTTTCTGTCCAAACCATTTCAAACCATGCATAGGAGATATTTTCAGTAATACCTTATCACCTATAGTTAATTCGAGATCTCTGCGTCGATTATCTGCATATTGCTTCTGACGGTTCTGAGCTATTCGGACTCTTTCATTGATAATGTTGACTACTCGACAAGTTTCTTCAACAAACTCTGGTCCAATAATACTCCGTTCTCCAACTTCATTCCAAAACAAAGGAGTTCGACATTTCCTACCATATAGTGCTTTATAGGGTGACATCTGTATGGTCTCTTGATAGTTGTTGTTATAAGCGAACTCAATCAATGGTAATTTCTCATCCCATGATCCTTTGAAATCAATAACACAAGCTCGAAGCATGTCTTCTAAAATCTGAATAGTACGCTCTGACTGTCCGTCTGTCTGAGGATGAAATGCAGTACTAAACTTCAATGTTGTACCCATAGCCTTCTGTAATCCTTTCCAAAACTTTAAAGTAAAGCGTGGGTCTCTATCGGACACAATGCTTTCAAGTACACCATATAATCTGACAATATTATCTACATAAATCTTAGCTAACCTCTCTAGGGTATACTGAGGTTGTATAGCTATGAAACGAGCTGTCTTGGTCAAACGATCCATAATCACCCAGACTGCGTCAACTACTCGGGGAGTCAATGGTAACCCGATGACGAAGTCCATAGTGATGCACTCCATTTCCATGCTGGTTCTGGAAGTGACTGCAATAATCCTGTAGGTCTTTGCCTTTCAGCCTTTACTTGCTGACAATTCAAGCATTGAGACACAAATTTAGCTACATCCTTTTTCATTCCTCTCCACCAATATAGTTTCTTCAGATCATGATACATCTTTGTACTTCGAGGATGTACCGAATAAGCAGTGGTGTGAGCTTCCTTCATTAGTTTGTGTCTAATATCCAAGTCTTCATTTTCAGGAACACATATCCTTCCTTTATATTTTAGTACCTTTTCAATGTCCAAGATGAACTCAGGAGTAGTCTTACCTTTTTCAAGCTCTTCTTGTACTGTTCTCAGATAAGTGTCTGATTTAATAGCGGCTTTCACTTCGTCTAATAGATCAGGTACAATCTTCAATGTAGCAAACATGTTTGAGAATAGATGAATAAACCCTTGGTCAGTTGATTCATTCGGAATATCAATCATGAATTTCTCTTTACCGTAATTAAATACTCTCCCTGTGACACACGCCACAACATTTGCACTAACTTCTTCTTGAGATTCTGTCATAGCTTTCCTGCTCAGTGTGTCAGCAACTACATTAGCTTTTCCTAGATGATACTGGATATTGTAATCATAATCCTTTAGTAATTCCAGCCATCTTTTTTGTCTCATGGAGATTGATGCAGCATTTTGAGTTCCAATATTTCCTTCTTGTCCTTGCTGACCTTCATTATCATTAGTCTCCATAGGTGGTGGAGATGGGTTTGCATTTTGTCTCCTTCTACTTACTCTGCGTCCAGCCATTTAAACTCTTGGTTGAATGGTACTTGGAAAGGCTGTACATGTGAGACAAGATATGATGGTAGTATGGGGTTAGTCTCACAATGGAAGGCGAGAGAAAAACAAAATCAATAGGCAAAAGTTCAAACATAATCAAAATGCAGACAACAGTAGGTCATACGGTCGATGGCCTACGGTCGCATGTTGTGCGACCATAGGTGCGACCATCAAATCCCTCGCAACTTATCAAGACCCTATGGTCGATCATACAGTCGATCCTATGGTCGATGGTTATGGTCGAATTGTGCGACCGTAAGATCCAAAATCAGTTTTAAAATCCTATTTTTGAGAGTTTCCCTCTCATTTCTTCTTCTTCCTCCTACGGTCTCTGCTCAACTCGCCTCCAGTGAGTTTCTACAGTGTCGACCATACAAACTTGGTGATTATTCCTTCGATCTACAACCCACATTCCGTTCCATACAGTATGTTCTCTACTTTCTTTCATTTTAAGCTTTCATACCTAGGGTTTTTGTCATTTGTAGGGTTTTCTTCTAATTAATATTTTTCTAACCATAAAATTTTGATTTTTATTGGGGTTATTGCTATTGGCCACCCAATGGATGAAAACCCTCAAGAAAATTTGAGTTTCATTGGTTGGTTTGGTAAAAATTTCAAAATTTCCATTTTTGACCTAAAATTTGGGGTTTTTGCCCAATTGTCAAAATTATTCAAATTCGACCTACCTAGTTAAAATTTCCGATTGGATATGCATTGCATGATGGTTTGGGACCTATGTAAGTCCTCCTGCCCAATGTTTGGGTGAAAAGTGAGATTTTTTCTCATTTTACATCGTTATACTGTCAAATTTTTCTAAATTTTCTAACTTGTTTTTCTTATTTTCTTTTCTTACAACTATCATGGTTTGCACCAAAGTTCCTTGAGTTCATGATGCACTTCGCTTCAGGTCTGTGGAAGCATAAGTGTGATACCCTTGGTTCGATCGAAAGAAGGTTGAAGGGGGTAGATGTGTGAAACTAGCCCACTTAACCCTGTTTGATGTGGAGAGGACATTTGGTGATATGGGCTGTCTTTCAGTGATCCTATCCGAGGCTTGCACTCCCCCGAACTTGGTTAAGCAGTTCTACTGTCACCTTCAGGTGGAGGGTGACCTAGATGTAGAGAAGGGGCAGAGAGCTTCGGATCACCAACTGGGTGAAAGGGATTCCGATTTCTTTCAACTGTCAGGAGTTGGCTGATCTCTTAGGTATCTCTAATGATGGGAAGTTGGTTTACTGTGCACCCAGAGAGCCACAGTTTCTTTCTTCATAGATGCGTGCAGAGATAGATAGTTAGATTCTTCGGGATGACCACTGGGAGGTAAAAGCAGTCAACCTGCATCTAGAGACACGGGTCTACTGTAAGATTATCCAGCATAATCTGATTCCCTAAGACGAACACTATGAGATGATCTCACAGCTAACTCAGTACCTGTTGTACTGTATCTATACTAGGTAGCCTGTCTGCCTTCCATATATCATTCTCTGGACTATGCACTGAGCTACATTGGCTGATCTCCACCTTGCTTGCTCGTCTACAGGTGAACCTAGTGGATGAGAGGATCGTTGAGGACACCTTTTCAGCTGACCTTGATTGGGAGGCCATCAGTAGGATGGGTATGAGAGAGATACAGGTCAGTGATGATGAGATTCATTCCCTTCTTAGCAAACTCTTCTCCTTAGCTTTTTCTTCTTCTCCTTCTCTTCCTTCTCTTTCTCTAGGGTTTACTAATGTTCTAAAAGAGTGAAAAAGGGTTGAGGGACGTCCTTTATATAAAGGAAAACTTTCTATATAGAGTCCTCTTTCAATTAGGAAAGTAATCCCTTAGTTTAGGAAAGTTTCTAAAACTCGGAGTCTAATCTGGGTTCTCACGGTAGATCTTATGGTCGCATAAATCGTCGACCGTAAGGTCAAAATCGTGGGGTTCTGAATTTGAGATTTTTACTTTCCTTCCTTATGGTCGTCCATACCTACCCAGGCATGTGACCTTAGGTATGTTTTTAGTGTTTTTAACTTGATTCTCATTCCTGATTTGTGATCTATCTTCACAAACTCGGTCCACTTGGTCCAAAAATGATGGGAAGACCTAGCATGACACTGTTAGACCAAGTTAGTGGAGTGCGGGTCTTACAACTGGTTGTCACACCCCAATTCTGGTCTAACCAAAATGGTGTAATGAACCACCAATAAACCAACGGTTCACCTAGGATCTCGCATAGGTCGTACCCACCATATCAAACCACACACATATTCCACATTAATAATTAGAGGTAATAAATAAATAAGCGAAAGTCTTACAGATAATAATGAACTAAGGGTCTAACAGTGATAAATAAATATTTAATCCAATTATCTCCAAACTACAAGACATAAAAATAAATAATCAATTACATATCCGATGTTCAAACTATAACTAAACCTAAGCAAAAACACATTGGTTGCACTCGCATGATGAATCATGCGCATCTTCTTCAGCTTCTACGTCCATCGCAGCAACGTGTCCATACGTCAGCGCATTCATATATTCTTTAATGGTAAGACCTGCATCATCAACTAAAAATATTCAACGTCGAAAGGGTGAGCACACATCACGGCTCCGTGAGAAAACAAAATAATGCAACAAACATATGCATGCATTCAATTCATATCTTTGGTCTGGTTTATAACTTTGCAATGTGCTATAGAAAGGTTTGGTGGTTGCCGCACCTCTATACACGAGTATGTGAATCCACCCAACGGATCAAACACCATTGCCGTCCCACATGCACCCATACCAACACCGCCAATACTTTCTCTGATGTCCTACCCGTACCAACACGTAAGCCCCTATTGGCGAGGGCTTGTAAACTGGGCTCGCAACTAACCAATCTTAATGTCAAACAGTGTATCCAAGGCCTCACCCCAGCATCCCTCAATACGTCCATAGAGATAGAGCTAAGGCCCCCCGGCAGAGTCAGAGACCACATGGTCTGAGACCACCTCCCCTGATGCCCTACGACGTAATAGTTCTGCTAAGGTAATGGCGATACGACGATGTTAGTGGGCAAGACTTGAGTAGAGATAGAGTTAGAGTTTTGTGACGAGGTCGAAGACTACCATGCCACGTCCTCCCCCTGATGCTCCACTCGCATCCAACACACCAACCACACACATACATTCACATGTCTATTCCTAGCATCATCATCATCATCATGTTATAAATAAACGGAATTAAATATGCATGAATAGTAATATCAAGAATATTGTATGACATGTGAGATGCACATTACAAGCATACAAGCATAGAATCAATCATGGCATTGGACTCAATAAAAATAAACAGTTTGTTATTAATCAATTAGTTTAGGTCTTGTTCCCTCACCTGGTAGCAATACTCGATGTCCTTCCAAGCCTTGAAATTCTCTTTGAATTGATTTAACAACTTAAAAGTTATATGAATTGAAGTTAGGGTTCATATGTGACATGTTACAGTAGTTGAAAATCAAAACAGAGTACTGATAGGTGCCTGATTGGTCCTATGGTCTCATGCTGTATCGGCCTTACTACCTACGGTCGATACCCTACGGTCGCATATGGTACGACCATAGCTACGGCTATATGATTTCTGAAATCTTCTCGAATGCCTATGGTCGATCCTCTGGTCATACTGATCATGTTATGGTCAACCGTAGCTGCAACCTTGATATTTCTGGTCACAGTCTACCTGAAATTCGAGTTCTTCCTAGGTCAATTCTTCTGTTCTTCAATGGGTTTTATTCTAAAGTCATCCTATGGCCATCATTAGTAATTTTTTATCAACCCTAATCATCAAATTCACTCCTCATGGTTCTCCTTGGGATTTTCTCTAGGAAATCACATAGATCATAATGGGTTGATATTGTCTATCCTCCATAGAAATCTTATTCTTAGAGTTTACATCTCCAGATATTCGTTTCATACCTTTGCCTATAATAGAGAGTCAATCCCTTCTCAGCAAACTCTTCTCCTTAGATTTTTCTTCTTCTCCTTCTCTTCCTTCTCTTCCTTCTCTTTCTCTAGGATTTACTAATGTTCTAAAAGAGTGAAAAAGGGCTGAGAGACGTCCTTTATATAGAGAAAAATTCTCCATATAAAGTCCTCTTTCAATTAGGAAAGCAATCCCTTAGTTTAGGAAAGTTTCCAAAACTCAGAGTTTGATCTGGGTTCTCACGGTCGATCATACGTCGCATAAACTGTCGACCATAAGGTCAAAATCATTGACCGTGGGGTTCTGGATTTTATATTTTTGATTCCCTTCCTTATGGTCGACTATACCTACCCAGGCATGCGACCTTAGGTATGTTTTTAGTGTTTTTAACTCGATTCTCATACTTGGTTTGTGATCTATCTTCACAGGCTTGGTCCACTTGGTCCAGAAATGATGGGAAGACCTGGCATGACACTGTTAGACTAATTTAGTGGAGTGCGAGTCTTACAGCATGTCCAATAGGCCTAGTTGTTGTTTTTTTTTATCAGGTCACTTATTTTACTGACCTTAACGAATGTCAGGATGGCCTATTAGGTTTGTTCATATTGGCCCCATCACCATACTTCCATTGGTTTGTCCTGGGCACTAGTATCGATGAAATGGTTGTTGCTATCTGTTCCAATAACGAATCATTGGTTTAACTGAATAACTAAATAAAATAGATAGACCTTTCTCTTCGTCTCAGGTCGATGGATCTTCTCAATTGGAAGATCTCCTATATGGAGAATACACATTCTAGTTGACTGAGCCTAATTCGAATTGTTTTGTTCCGAAGCAAAGATATCCATGGGGGCCGGTTCGTTCTAAGACGTCTATTATTGAATTCCGCCATTTGGGAATGTCCAGTGCCAAAGTCATTGAATAGATAAGTCGCCAATCCATAGAAAAAAAATAATCAAAATAAGGAGTGCCGATCTTTGATAATTTTGTCATCATCTAATTGTTCTTAAATGGGTCCCTTCAGTGGTTGGTAAACTTGAAATTCTTGGTAGGTCACATCTGGAGGTAACTCCTTTCTCTTTCTGACCCCCGATTTATAAGAACTAGACCAGCATGAATTAGAGACTCCTTGCTTTGGATAGTGATGTTCTGTCCACTTGTACTATTGAGCATTACGTGGTTTATACCCATTAATAACCACAACTGTCATAGTGGATTGTCGCTGGTGACTATCCTCTATAGGATAAGGCACTGAAGTCAACCATCAATTTATTATTAGCCTTCTGGCCATTTTGCATGCAGTATGATTCATTTTGTCATGATTTCTTATTGTTTCCTTTCTAGGTATGATGGCCCCTAAAAGAGACACTACTCCTTCAGTACAGGATTATGACTCTCATTGGTTCTGCTTTTACGCTGAGAGCCAGAACTAGAGAAGATTTGGCGATACTAAAGTGGAGGCAAGCCGATTTATAGACTTTGCTGAGCTATACTGTTTCGGGATACAGTAGGTATTCGATTAGTTTGGGTGGACCTCGGCCATGTAAATTAGGGTTGATATGTATCCCAACCTAGTATGCCACTTCTTTTGCAATTTGAGTTACTAGACAAAGGAAGATACAGGATAGTGGATCCTGACCAGCCAGGTTAAGGGGATAGATCTCACATTAATGGTGGCTAACTTGGCAGCCACATTAGAGGTTTCTGCTGATGGAGACTATATCTACAAGGCTCCTAAAGAGCCTTTGGGCATCACTGAGGTCAAGTTTTTGGCCATCAAGCAAGATCTCACACAGCCAAAGCTTCTAGGAACACCTGAAGGAGACAAATAGTCAGGCTTGAAACCTACTCACAGGGTGTTTAATAGACTGGTGCAGCACAACATCTTGCCTCATTTTGGCCATAGGGAGGAGATGAACTAGTTCGGCTTATTCGTGATGAACCGCTAGGTCAAGAGGGAGCCCTTTTGTCTTTCTTACATCATACCTCGCACTATTTTCCATGCTTTCCTGCATCTACCTTAGAAGGGTAAGTTTCCTTATGGACGGATCTTGAAGCCCATTTTTGTTAGATCCGAAGTGAGTCTTGAGGATGAATTTGTTGAGAACAGCGCTGAGTCATCCAATTTCAACTGAGAATTGATAGTGCGGTGAAGCTCCATGAGGTCATCATGCCAGATCCGGTACTTAAGGCAAGATCTAGGCCCCTAAAGCAACACATATCTCTAAGCGCGTAGTAGCAACAGTAGCCAAAGCTGGTACTGAGGCCGGTGTAGGCACTAGTTATGGCATTAGGATGATAGATGAGGTGCCTCAGCCATCCACTAGTGATGAGGTAGAGGGTGAGTCTGAGGATAGTGGCAGCGATGGCGACAATGGTGATAGTGAGGGTAGTGAGAATGGGGACCACATGGAGGTGTATTCACTGTCCCCTGTAATTGAGAGGTACCCCAAGCTGCCAGTACTTCAAGGCCATCTGGGGACATGGGCCAGGTACACGGTGTGCTACAGCTCATGCAAAAAGGAGCTTGAGAAGCTAAACGAGAAATTGAATAAGGGCCATCAGGAGATCACCTAAGTGTAGCGTGACATGTTGACTCGGATTGAGAATATAGAGACTAATGTGGGTTTCATTCGGGATGCTATGATCACCGTTGGCCACTTGCGCCATTATGTTTGATGTAGGCCCGCCCCTCCATTAGCTCCAGAGTTGACCTCAGCTGTCTGTTCCACAGGATGGACCTTCATCATCTATACCTCCTATGGATCTTAGCCATCTGCCTCACTGAGTAGATCTCAGCATGCAGAGCCCTGATTTTTCTCTTTATTTTATCCTGACATGTCATTGTACTTAGGTAACTATCCAGGGTTCAACTATACCCCATTCATTTTATGATTAATTTATCTTTTTAACCTTACATTTGAACTTACATTCCTTTTTTTTTGGCCAGATACTTGTATCTGGGATAACTGCTCAGGTTGTGGGCCGTATCCCAATTTTTTACTTACAAATCGGATATATATATATATATATATATATATATATATATATATATATATATATATATATATATATATATATATATATTTCTATTTGTTCATAGTTCATATTGTGCATTATTGTCTTTCTTAATTTCTGTAATGTGGTGTGGCCTAACTTATTGTTTTCCCTACTTACTACTTGTTGGTTCGTACATGGCTTTTAATTATCCTTGGCATCCATTCTGACATATGGAAACACACGTGTAAGGAAAATCTATAAATAGAGTCAGAGTGGTTATGCTCTGATACCAGTGTTGTCATTGGCCATTCTAGAAATCAAGCGTGATATCCGAGTTTTCCACGAGACAACCCGAATCTTACAGTGACCGACAACCAAAATGATCTACCAAACAAACCATACAGTCTACATAAGGAATATCCATAACAATCATTAATTTAATAAGAATAGTTGTAGCAGAATCATATAATATGGACAGATGCTAACTAATGTTATCATAACATAAATAAGTCTGTTATGCCTTACAACACAATTTCCACAAGTAGTATCATAGTACATATATCCCACACACACTATCTAAGAGTAAATCAGATAAGACCGTTGTAGATAGATCAACCTTCATCTATCTAAAGATATCAAGAACATAGAGGCGAGACGCTAGCTCAGGTCTCGTAAATGCAATATTTATAGTAGCAGCCCTCACCATGATCACTTAGAGACCAAGAGAGATGCCCTCTACAATAGTAAGATCCATATCAACAGCTACAGAAGAGGTACCTGCACCCAGATTTAAAAAAATTTCGATATCGAGGGGTGAGCTCCCATCTCAGCGAGAAGTCAAGTATCAATGCAACCCTACCAAAACATTATATTATTACAATTAAATAAATAAACAAGCAATTGTGATGTGGCATTCAACTGTGTATGCTACCATGGTTTGCCTGTACCTTAGCGAGGATCTATCCATGGCTCTCCCCTGGACTATGGTTATGGCTCCCCCCTAAACATATACTAGTGGCTCTCCCCATGAACATATGCTTGTGGCTCCCCCTTGAGCACTTGAACCTTCCCTCTCCTAGTATTTCCCCTTACTAAAGCACAGTTCATGTGACCATTGGTGATGCATGATGCATGTGGACATGAGATGTAAGAAGAGGGCTACACCCCAACAGAGATCCATGAAACCACTCCAATAGGTCATCGTGCCCATACTATGGTGTTAGCCATGGCACATGGCTACCACACAACAAGCACATTAATTTTAATAATCACCAATCATACCCAACTAATCAGATAACATGGCATGTGCACGCAGTAAATAAAGTTGTACCCCAGCAGAGATCCCTACTCCTCAGTCCCATGGTTCGTCTTGCCCCCACTAAGGTACTAGAGGTTCCAACATGGTTCATGAGGTCACCCGTTACACAAACCATCATACATGGGTTACACCCCGGTAGAGATCCCTGGTTCCCCACTCCCATGATTCACTATGCCTCTACTAAGGTTCTAGCAGTCCAACATGGTACGTGTGCCTATGCTCCAACACTTCACATACACCATCATACATGGTGATACAGATGCTTTAATAATGAAAGACTATACTCCAGCAGAGATCCCTGGCTCCACTCTTATGGATCACCATGCCCCTGCAAGGGTGATAGCATAAAACAACATGGCCCATTTATTGTGCTCTAACATGCCACATGACCATCATACCCGATCATACGCATCCAAACATACATTGTTATTATTGTTATGCAAATGCATGCTCATATAGAATAATCAGTTGATGGCATGTTATAATAATTTGACTAAATGCACATTTCACATGCTCAAACTCTATTGACCCGACCCCTTACCTATAGACACCTATGGTGTTGAAGAACCTGAAAGCCAACAGAAGGCTCCGTCCACTACCTGCGTCAGTTCACCTTATTAATTAGATGAATTTCATTAGCTTGTTATATAGCTTTTAATCAGTATGGACAAGTCCTAAGTGTCCATGCACGGGTCCCAAGATATGTTGGGAACCCCAAGGTTGGTCCCTTATAGTCCAAACTTGGTATACAGGTTAATAGAGCCGTAACTGGATGATACTTTTGGATGGTATATCCTCAAAAATTACCCTCCGATTATCACTTAATAATTTTCTAGTTTTACCTTAATCGGAGGGTAGAATCAGATGGTTTATCATCCGGCTCACCATCCAGTCATACACTCTGTCACAACAAAGGCTTCTAGAAGGTTATCTAGAGGCTCCCCCGGGTGGTGTACCATGCGGCCATGCCTCCGGCTTACTATTAAGCCCATCCGGAGGCCAGGGTTAATTAGGCCCATGTATAACTGAGGGATGATCACCAGAGGGTTGTACCCCTAGGAGGGTCCTCCGGTTAATACTTTAGTCATTTTCCAATAAGGCATTGGCCTTACTGGATGAAGGGCCTCAATTATCCAGAGGCAAGGCTGAGACCAAGCCTCCGGTTTATGCCTCTGGTTAATGCCCATAAACCAGGCACGAACCAGAGATGGTTTCCATTTTGGGAGCTTTGACTCTCCACCTTGTTTGCTTTCATCTCATTTGGTGGGTAACACCTTCCCACGATTATTACTCTAAATGGGAATCACTTGAGGCCCCATAATATCTCCATTCATGGAGAGGGAAAGTTGACCTTGGTTTTCTCGGTTTGTAACCGGTCTCCATTAATGGAGACCATCAATGGTGGAGGTTCGCCATATGGTCTTGCATAACAAACACTGAAAAGAAGAAGGAGATGCTTGGACTTATTGGGTGGTGCATCATCTAGCAGTGCATCCGGTTGAGCTCAAAGATGGTCTTAGGCTTGGTTTGACGGGCTCAAACTAGTGGGGACACTTCCTATGTCATTTGAAGGTTTTCCCCTATGCTCTCCACCTTTATTAGGTGATCCTTGGGTTCGACCCGATATTATACTAAGGATCAAGATGTCAGGGTGCCATGTGTTGGCATAGTAAGACTTAACATAGTAGAATCCGAACTGGTGAGGATTCTGGGTATGGGTCTTACACCCGTTCTCTAATAGATCGAAGTCGATATATTGGGTCATGAGTCAATAGAAGTCTTATTTTATAACAAGACTACATTTGAGGTCCTAAACCTTAATCTAGGTGGCGACTCCAAATCTTTACCATCCATCAGCATGGGTGGACAAGATCAAAGGTGAAAGCTGACCATTTGTCTTCACAATAATAGTGGGTTATTTTGAACTAGCACCTCTTTAAAGAGCTAGATATCATCCTCCACTCCTACTACATATTCCATGGAAGGGAGAGAGATTTAATAGCAAAAATAGTTGAGCTGAAATCGAATTCAAGCCAGATATTATGGTACCCAAGCATGATAGCCTCATGAATTCCTCTGATTGCACTCCTCAACTCTGCAGTGTAATTCATAGCAATACCAATAGATTCAGCAAAAGCAAAGACCACTCTTCCCCTACCTGATCTAATGACACCTCCAGCGCTCGCTTCCCTTGGATTTCCCAAACTACAACCATTGGAATTAATTTTGCACCAACCAGTCAGAGGAGCACTCCAAAACATTTCTTTCACACATGACATCCTTCTCGATGAGGAATAAAGAGAGAATACCCAAGCCACTCTGAGGTCATTTGCCGATTTTACAACACAAGAGAATTTGATAGAGAGTTCATGACAGCCCCTTACAACTGATTCCCAAATCATGTCCAAGGATACCTTTAAATTTCAGAAAACCGATTAGTTCTGAAAATTCCAGATACAATGTAGCACTAAAACCATTATTCCCTTCTAGAATATTTTCATAGGAGATACTTTTTCCTTAAGAATCCACCATGATAACAAAAAATCCATGCTATCAAAACTAGGAATAGTCATGCCAAACACCCTACCCACTTCAATCCATGCAAGCTTGGCTACTTCACAATCACAAAAAAAGGTGGTAGGAGTTCTCCACATCCTTATTGCAAAGAGTATAACGGGAAACCAAGTAAACACCTTTTCTCTGCATGCAATTGTCAGTCGGTATCTATGGAGGAAGTATTACAATGGTGGGATAGGAAAGGAAGGGTGGGGCTAATTCCTGAAGTATGGAAGGGTCTGCTATTTATAACACTTTTGGTAATATGGAGGCTGAGAAAAAATGAATTATTTTGAAAACCAAAAACCGAATCTAACATTGGCATGGTTACATATATCAAAAGGTTGCGGTGACCTCTCTCCTAGATAACCCGTGGTTATTTGTAGTGCTATGGAACTCCAAATTGCAAAGACTGGGAACCTTATCATGAAGGTAGAAAAGCTACGGAAGATATCAGAGGTATTTTGGATTCCCTTTATGGTTTTGTGGTTCAAGGTTAATGTTGATGTCTGTAGTGTGGGCAATCCAGGAACAGCCTCAGTAGAAGGTTTGTTGCGAAACAGCAATGGTATGGTATTGTATGCCTTTGCAGACTACATTGGGGTAGAAACTAATTACAAAGTAGAGTTATTTCATGCAGCTTTGCGAGGGTTGTAGGAAGCTATGAGGTTGGGCTTTTCACGTATTTGGTAGGAAAGTGACATAAGTGTTGTGGTGCATGCACTTCAATCCAAAGCTATACATACCATGGTTCTGTCGACTACAATGGTTAAGTATGATGGCACAACTATCAGTCTACGCAGTTAGAGTCACTCATAATTAGAGAGAGTCAAATATAGTAGCAGATGGACTCGCTCGTCATGCAACTCACACCAGGAGATCTTTTGTTTGGGTTGAATGCCCAAGATATATAGGTAAAAAGGTGGTGTGGTATGCATCCCATAGACCTGTTTTAAATTTCACCTGTTGATTCTTGTTGCCCCAGGTCGGGTTTGTGGCTAGCAGGGGCTTTTCTTGTACTATCTTATATTTTCTTTTATTAATATAATACTTTTCTGACTTTTAACATAAATATAACCGTTGCTTTTTTTTGTTACTTCAAATGGTCTTCAAAAGATCAAAAAACCCTTAACTAGTCAGCCAATTTTCAAAAATTTGCCATTACACTTATCCTCATCCTGATGACGTGTTCTAATAGAACAAGTCACAGCCGACAAGCCATAACGGCTCCAGGGACGTGCGTGGATATCCAACAACTTCTCAGAACATCCGGTGAAAAAACACTGGCAACATCGCAGAACCGAAAACCGCCGAGGAGGCCTGTCAGGCTGATCTTGTGGTTGTCTGCACGCGGCTATGCCTGTTGGCTGGCCGAGGGAGCCTGCCGAAGTCGGTCGGATTATTTTTATTTAATAATAAGCTTGGGAGGACCTCAAGGTGGACGGAAAGGAGGGGGGGCACCATAATGAGGCAAAATAAATTTATTTTTCTCCGGTATAGGGACCTATCCTGCCATTGCCTTCCAACCTTGAACACTCTGTAGTGCGGCTGCTCTTAACATGAACATAGCAAGATCTCCTAAAGGGAGAAGGGTTTTTGTGCACTGCTTGTTTCCTAGGACAAAGAACTCAAGGGAATAATTCTCAGAATGCGTTAGTGTGCACAAGACCCTAATCCTATTACTTTAAATATAACTAACCTCATGTCCTTCCATCAAGGAGATGTGTTTAACCACAGGTTGCCACGTGTAGGGACGTCAATTTCTAGCTCACATTGTGTCCCTCAAATTGGAGCGACCGATTAAAACTTGCACCAACATGCACCATTTATTAAGTCTGGACCGATTATTAATCGGGTGTTCACAGTGCAAGGGTGTTGCCTGACGGTTGTTCAATAGCATCGATCGATTATGGACCAAACCTAACACCGATTAATTAAATGACTATTAACAACTAAAGGTTAAATTCCTAAAGGCCTAATCTTTCATTTCTCCCTCTCATTTAGGACCCCCATTTTTTATGTCCTTGAGGCTAAGGGACATCATTGAAATACGAAAAGACCCCCATTTTTTATTTCCAATAATGCATAATAATAGACACTATAGTTTTGATAGACCATGATGCTCCATTGAAAATTCTGCAATTTGTTCAATTTGATTGTCTTACTCCCATCTGAAGAATATGATTGAACATAATAGTTTAGTAGTTGATGATATAGAGATGGTTAAGAGGGATGTCCTCACAAACCCTTAATTGAGAAATATATATATATATATATATATATATATATATATATATATATATATATATATATATATATATATATAACTGATTAGGCCCAATAGAAAACGAGTGATTGACACACCTAGCCATGTATACCTATTGGAATTCTATGCTAACAACCTATAACACTTACGGGGAGAGATGCCTAATGAAGTGGTGAGATGGCATTTGGGTCACTGCACTGATTAGGCCCGATAGAAAACGAGTGATTGACACACCTAGCCATGTATACCTATTGGAATTCTATGCTAACAACTAACACTTACGGGGAGAGATGCCTAATGAAGTGGTGAGATGGCATTTGGGTCACTGCACTCAAATTCTAGACCTGTATGGTGCTCCTGTTATATACGATGGCAATATAAAGAAAGAGACTATTGAATAGGGAAGTATGACGATGAAGGGAGATACAAGTTCACCTCAAAGATTAAACACTGGAAGGGATCACAAATTTTTTGTTTTTTTTTTTGGTAACAAGAAAATTTATTGAGAAGAAAGCCAAGAATAACCAAAGCTTTAGTAACAATTAAATCATGAAGCCATAGAGCAGAATTAGGCCAACACACCAACCCTAAAATGGTGAGACCTAAAACGGTGAGAGCCTTTCGAGCTAGGGAGTGAGCAATCTGATTATCTCCCTTGGGAACAAAACAAAAGGTACAATGAGAAAATTTAGAAGCTAGAAGAGAGATATCATCTATAATAGGTTGAATAAGAGTGTCGCCTGCAGAGAAGTTATGATGGATAATATTAATGATCTCAGAGCAGTCTGACTCAGCCAATATAGAATCCCATATCAAATCTGCAACAAATAATAAAGCAGATCTAATCGCTATAGCTTGTCCACACATAGCTGAAGGAAAGGATGAGGCCATTGAAACTGCTTTACATAGCTCTCCTTTATGATTCCAAAAAATGAAGCCTACACCTCCACCAGATTGACTCGTAGAGATATTTGTCTCAGAATTGGGGAAGTAGTGCTGAGCAGAAAAAAATTTCCTCAAAAGAACTTTTAGCTTTTCTAATGACATCCATAGGGAACTGCACCTTGATATTGAAAATGAGATCATAAAAAAGCCTTCCAAATATGCCAAAAACTTAATGTTACTTTACCAAAGTGCTGCATTGCTTCTTGCTTTGATTGTCTAAAGAAATTCCAGCTCTGGATCCATTGTGGGATGGTAATAAAATAACCTTCTACAACAATGTATGATAATGAGGAACTGAACCACATAGCCCTGGAAAAAGAACAATGAAGTATAGTATGATCAATAGTTTTAAATCCATTCCACACCACCGACAGGAAAAATCAGATCTAACATTCCTCCTTAAGAGCTCATTACTAGCACCCAACCCATGATTACAGGCTTTCCATAAAAAGGATTTTTTTATTTTAGGTAATAATTTGCAATGCCAGATCTTCTTGCAAACATCTTTGGGAATGAGTTTCTGTTGCTGAACTTTATATGAGGAAGGAAAAGCTACCTCAGCTTCATCTTGAAGATTGCAAATAAAATGATAAGTAGATTTTACAGTCAATATGCCACTTTTAAAACCTCCCCGCACAAGATGATCTTGATGAAGATAGAGACTTAAAGGAATTTTAAGGATCTCAGCAATATCCTCTGGGTGGAAATAAAGATTAAGAAGATCCCTATTCCAAAAGCAATTATAAGGATCAATAATATCGCTAACATAAATGATAGGACAACCATGAGCTCCCAAGAATTTTAAATGGTATCCTTTAATAGTAGGAACCCAACTATCTTCTCAAATTTTGACTTGATAGCCTATAACCCACTTGCCAAATCAAATCAGTGGCTAAAATTTTCCTTCTTTCCAATATGCTTTTCCATACTCTTTAACTTGTATTGGAGAGATTAATTGGCCCTTGTCCATTCAATGGCTGGACAATCTTGTAGCTATACTATTTGTTCTATTTCCAATGAATTAATGCGATACATCTATTTTCTACAAAAGAAAAATGAGAACCTAGCTGGGGTATTAAATTAAGGAACGATCTGGCAAGATCTGGGTTTTGGCGCAAGAAATTTGAAATGGCATCATTCTATTGAGAAGAAAGTGGGGGTGTCATTATTAGTTTACGGGGAAGTGGAGGAAAAGGGATGCGTGTGTAGGTTAGCCATTATTGAAAGGTGGGGAAGAGCATTAGTTTGTTGATGGATTAAGGAATGAGGAAGTAAAAGTCAATAACTCACCTTGGGAATTTGAGTGGTGTCCAATAGCAGAGGGGCAGGTTTTTGAGCGTTAGGAAGAATGCAGGTGATGATAATTTAATGGTTGCTTCTTCGAGTCTGGTCCAGACGCATCTCCTCATTACTGCTTCCAACGTCCTCCATTACTTAAAAATCCTCTCATTCATGGCACAATATAGCGGTGCCTTGGTCCGTGACTAAATTGAAATGAATATTGCTGCCACGAACCATTATTTGAACTGATCATGATTTCGAACTTGAATAAGGCTAGGTGTTGAATGCTTTCCTCACGTTAGGTGCGTTTTTAATGCTTCAAAAAAAAAAAAAAAAAAAAAAAATTCCTGTAGTAGGTAGACCTTTCCTTCTACCAAAATATGGCCCATTATTGGTGATCGATTCCAAAAAATACCCATTTTTTTATTTTTTATTTTATTAGTGATTCTCTTTATGTTTACTTAGATGCTTGATGTGAAATATCAAATTGACATTGATAATGGGTGAAGGAAATCTGGAGAGAGAAGTAAACAAATTGAATATATTCACGATCATATGGTTGTTGTCATTTGCATTCATTTATTTTAACGAATGTTAGAATTCGGTTCTAATATCCATTGAATATCTGGATATCATTTGATTCAAGAATTTGATTCTTTATTTCCGTATTTTTTCATGTTTTTATCAGTTCTTTCATTTGGATCCCTATTGTATGCTCTCAATTGTCTCATATTTTTTCCATATTCTAAAGAGCCCATTGAATCTTTAAAGATCCTCAGGATTATTTACTTAATTTTTTTTTATTATTAATTAAATATTTATATATAGATAGATTATGTCTAGATTATTGGATTCAAATCGTCTTCAGTTATTGGATGGCGTTCAATGATGATCTAATAACTGAAGTTCACTCGCTATGAATATCAATAGATCGATACGCGTACTAATGATTGGATAAACTGGACAACTTGACACAGTTTTTTTTTTCCAGATTATCTGAAATAGATTATCATACAAATTTGGACAACAAAGGCAGGAAAAAAATGAAAAAATAAATAAAGAAAAATAAGGCGCCCGATGTTCGACGAATGTATAAGATACGGATCCACATCCTCTCCCGCCTGAGATTGGGTGGGAGACTTGGCGGCCCAGATGGATGGCCGTCACCTGGCTCTCGGGTGGATCTGAGCCCTCTATCCGAGTCGACATCCTGTCGGCTCAGCTTGTTGGCTCTGGTGTTGACTCGGATAGAGGGCTCAAATCCACCTAAGAGTCAGGTAACGACCATTCATCCGGACCGTCAAGTCTCGTACCCAAACTCAGGGGGAAACGATTTCTAGTAGGAAGATACACGCACGAAGACAGGGTACCTGAAGAGTAATTAAGGGTAGTGGCTCCAACCTGACAACCTGTCTCAGACCTCATTTAAACTAGCCCGACAAGTTGTAAATGAGTACAGAAGGGGACTTAAGTAAGCCAAGAAGAATCACTGAAGAAGCACCAACCCCCTTTCCTCCTCTAAAATCGAAAAGCCCTGCTCTTACTTCTTAGCTGCCCCCCACCCCAGGAGAGACCCAATGCTGTCGGAATGCCTTTCAGTTTCACAACCATGTTTGGTTTCTCAGTCTTCCCCTTTTACATTGATATTACCGGTCAACAACACAAACACAAAAATCTTTTGCAGAAGAAGAAGCTTCACCTCAGTTTCTAGACTCAAATGCTCAGTTCTTGCACCTCCATCACTACGTATCTGCCAACTCTCATGTCTCTCAAATAATATATATGCTGTCATTTCTGTTTCAATCTTAAATCTTCTACTTTTTTTTTTCCAGCGTACGATATTGCAGAGTTCGTTGAAGCTTCAAAGACAGGAAACCTTGTCCCACTCTTCCGTTGCATATTCTCTGATCACCTGACTCCGGTTCTCGCCTACCGCTGTCTCGTGAAAGAAGACGATTGGGAAACTCCAAGCTTTCTGTTCGATTCATTTGAGCAGGGTTTTCAAACTTCGATTTTGGTATTGTGTTACTATTATAAAAGTTTTCATTTTAAGTATAAAAATTTCATTTCTTTTCTCTTCAATTTCCCTTGCAATCAAACAAAACCGACATGTTTTGGTTTAAGATAAAACGGTATTTTTATTCTAGCCGTTGGGATTGTTTGTTGTTGTATCAGCTTCATTTGATTTTTTTTTTTTTTTTAATTTATAATGCCGTTTAGGGACGTTACAGTGTGGTGGGGACTGAGCCGGCAGTGGAGATTATAGCGCAGGAGAGACGGGTGACCATCATAGACCATCAAGATGGGCGCAAGACGGAGGAGTTTGTGGACGATCTAATGGGGATTCCTCAAAGGATCATGGAAGGATGGACTCCCCAGCTTATACACCAGCTTCCTGATACGTTTTGCGGTAAGTTTTTATATACGGGCACACCGCACACCTAGAGAGGAATCTCTACACAACATCAAAAGAGAGCAATATCTAATAATACAGTACCACATTATTCCTATAGGCTCGTCCGGTTGAAGCCCCAACTGATAAGGAAATATCCAGTAATACAGTAACACACTATTCCCGGCCATTATTTATGTTTCAGATCAGTAGAAAATTCGTGGATGTATAAATCACAAAGTCTCTTATTCACATTTCAAGTTTCAGTCCAAACAATTCTTCGATCGTTTGTGATGATACAAAATTTAAGATTACAAAGAGAGAATGCATTAGACCACACTAAGGTAGGTGCATAGATATACTAGGAAGGGTATAACATTAGATGGAAAGGTAAATGATTGTAAGCAAGCTAGATCCTTAAATATTCAACAGTTAAATTTATCACATCATTCTTCCACATGACATATGACATGATCATGCCAAGGGGTATAAATCTAATTATTGTGATTACAATTAGATTTTTATTTTTATTTTTTATGGTTGTCATATAGAAAGAGTATTTTATAGGAAGTCAAATTTTGTGATCAATAGGCCCCAAGGTTTTCTCTTTACGTATTAAGTTTCAATGAAGTAGAATGTGCCCAGTGGCAAAACAAAGCTTTACAAATCTAGGACTACAAATGAGAACCACAAACCACTAAGGAGCGTTTGGAGATACATAAGGGATATTCTATTGACTTTGAATTTGAAATCCAAACATTAGTCAATTTAGACTGTTATATGCTCCTCTTGGTGATGTGTTAGTACTTCCGTGATCTTTAGGCTTGAAAAGAATGGAGCTAAGAAGTGATGTTTGTAGATAGATCTGAATCGCTGAATTACTTTGCACAATAAAGATTAAATTTAGTCAAATAAACAATAAAACAACAACCTAGCATTTTAATTTAATTACAAATTATCAAATTTGACTCATATTAATTTGCCCAAAACATTTTCTTTGATGAACTTGATATGACACTGAGAGGGGGGGTGAATCAGCTGAAACTTTTTCTTGATTATTTACTGCTGTCCAGAGCTGATGGAGATATATTCTTTTACACACAGACAAACGTATGCAAATCTACCTCACTACCACTTAGTGACCAGGTCTACCAGATTTGCACACCTATCCTGCAAGCCATTCCACGCACTCCAAAATATATAAGAAAATAAAAACAGTCCACAACACAGGATATACGTGGTTCACCAACACAGTGTGTGATGACTAGTCCACGGAGTAATGCCCAACGGTATATACTCAATACACTTATTTTTGCTGTCTACAGAGCAGGGAGTACATACACCCAATTTATCCAGCATAAAACTAGGAGGGTACACATGTGCCAGGAATTCAGGTATCAAGTACCAGTGTTCAGCAGACGCTACACACCACGCTTAACCCGCACCCACGGGAAGCAAATAACAATTTTTTTAGGTTTATAAATTTGTCTTACAATTTTCCCCCACTAGCTAGGTATTCAACAATTGCACCTACGCTAACATACAATAAATTGAAAGCATAAATAGATAAGGAATTGATAATCTCACAAACAATGCTTTCGAATGGCCAACAATCTCTCTGAAGCTTCACACTACTCTCAGGTACTCTCTAACAGTCTTCAATATTGATAGAGAGATCGATTCACAGAGCACACCTTCTCATAGGCTTTAAATCTCTTCCACACAACCCATAATCACCATGAATATGAAAATAAAAGCTCTACTGACCTCTCACAGGGATTTAGCACTCCATTGATGCACAGAGAAGAGGTAGTTGGCGATTCATCACACCCATAGGCACGAAACCCTAGAAAAACCCTTTGTTAAGCTTCAAAACCTTATTTCTGATTTTTCTTAGTGTTTTTTCGACTCTCAACAGCGCCCAATGTATAGAGCATCCAAAAATATGAAAACTGCAACTTGAACGGACTGATTTGGAGCTCGGATGAAGAAGTTATGGCGGTTTGAAGTTCGGCCAATTAGAAAATTCAAAACAGAATCTTTCAGAGGCATACCGTGCACCTGCGCCGCAACGTAGCCGCGCCGCGCCGATGCGTT
The DNA here is from genome assembly GCA_028583415.1 of Protea cynaroides. NCBI lineage: Eukaryota > Viridiplantae > Streptophyta > Magnoliopsida > Proteales > Proteaceae > Protea > Protea cynaroides. The sequence continues at coordinate 10,061,221 of CM053266.1, forward strand.
GTCGAGATCGCATTGGCCCTCGGAGAATCTTTAATATCGATCGTTCAATATTCTTAAAATGGCGGGATCGACCAGAGGCCGTCAGATCTGAACAAATCATGCCTCCGAGAATCAGAGTAGTGCACAGCCACACGATTAGAATCTGGAGAGCGGTCATATGATGGACGCGCCACACGGGATCAGGTTATCTTCTTCATGCGTCACGGAGTATTGTATTAACTTGCTGACGACCAATAAAAAGCCTCGCGATGGAATCTTGACGCGTCGGCTTCGATACACTCAAACCCGCCTTGATCTGGGCCATTCAAAGTGGATCTGAGCATCGTGGCTTCAATCTGGCCACTGATCTTGCATCTTCTCCTCTTTTTATGCCGAAATTGCCCCTATACAACTTCTGAAATGTCGAAATTGCCCCTAAACAACTTGTGAAATGACTTTTTCGAGCGATCCGACAGAAACTGTGATATCTCTCTCATCCGACGTCGGAATTGAGTGATTCAAGTTGCGTTGGAAAGATAACTCGACGCTCTACATCTTTCCACTGTCGGATTTTCATGAACCTGCTGCCGGACCCACCAAAAATAGATTCAAAATTAAAACTCTGTTAAACCTTGGAATTTGAACCCGAAACTTTGCGTGCATGCATGCCAAGTGCCGTGGGCTGCCGTGTTGGCATGTCACCTTGCCACCACACCTGTGGGTCCCACTCACATTTTTTCTCTCTCCTCTTTCTCTCTCTTTTGATTCTCTCTTTTCTTTCTCTCTCTTGAATTTCTCTCTTCAATGCCGCAACACCAGAAACATGAGAAACATGAACATGATCAGAAAAGCTTCAGGAACACTGTCACATCATCAAAAACTCGACCACATCACCAGTGGGGTCCACAGACACTCTTTCTCATCAAAATCAATGTAAAATCCCATTTAACTTATTGTAAGTCATCTGAAACACATGTAGAACAGTGTAGAACATACAAGCGAAGTTGCCACATCTGTGTCACTGCACTGACACTCTCTCTCCTACACTGATACTCTCTCTCCTCATTTCTCTGACTGAATGCTCACAAACACTGTCACATCAGCCAAGTTGCCAACAATGACAACATAAAGTCCAACATTCTTTTAGTATGGGATTCTCTAATAATATGTGCTCTGTGAGTCGATGTAGGCACATAGAGATTACGTATCTTGTTGTGAAAGAGAATGTTCGGAATCATCGTGTTTCGATAAAACATATTGGCCTTGTAATGAGAAAATGATAGTAGACCCTTTATATAAAGGGCCCACAAATGCATTTTTAAGATATTTGAAGCCTATGAACTTATATAGTTATTTTTGTACAAGATATTTTATCTGAAATGCTACAATTTAAGTTGTTTTTGAACCTTAAGTCCTCAATTTAGACTTAAACCATTAGAGTTGATTTTTTAAGGTTTGGAACTTGTTGACATTAGGATTCATTTTGGGAATACCAACTCATTCTAATACATGGAAGGGAGTGGCTAGCATATTGGACATGTACCGCCATGATTTTATGAATTTGAAATTTCATTTTTGGATGTTTGAGGAACTAATGTTCATGTATGGCCATACAACCAAAGCAACTATAGACATCCACTTGACATGTGGCAATATGGACCAAGTAGAAGAATGTTGGCTAATGTGGCCTAATTGCCACATCAACCTAAGTTAGTTGAGATTAGGTGGTGTAGTTCCCCACCACATCAGGTAACTACCCGTGATGGGGAGGAGGTTGCGGAAGTATATTGGGAAAAATAAAAAAAAAGGATTCCGTTAACAGTGCTAAGTCTAAATTTTAAAAGATAACTTTGCCCTCATCAAGTTCCCCATTCATCTTCTTCACAATAGGAAAACAAAGAAAACAAAGAATTGACCTTTAACACCGTTAACAAAATGGACTTTTTTGTTACACATTTTAGAAATTAGGGGTGGTATGTGTAATTGTCAGAAACTAGTGGATGGTAGATGTAATTAGTCCATTGTCCAAATAATTAGTCCATAGTCCAAAGATAGTACGTGTAATTTTCCTTTTTAGAAATAATTTGAAAGTGATTATTTATTTATTGGATAGGTAGGTCCCAAAGAGATTTGAACTCATGATCTCTTAATTTTGAAATGTTAGTCTTTACCAGCTATCCTCTTAGGGGTAAAAGTGATTTATCATTATGTTATTTTCTAGAATGTCATTATCATACATGCTTTTTCAAGTATACATGTGAAATTATTAGACTTTACTTATGTTCAAAAAATAAATAAATAAATAAATAAATAAATTGTTAAAGTAAAGTTAAAAATCTTTAATTTTCAAACATGGGTTACAATAAGATTTTTCCTTGAGAAAAGAAGAATTTTGTTTTTGTATTTCAAAAGATATCTCTAGACCAACACAGATATCTACCACTCTCTAGATTTGTAGGACTGAAATTTTATGCATAAGGGGATCCTAAGTTTCCTAATCACATGCCAGATTTTAGCCAATTTGCAAAATATAGCTCTGACTAATTCAGAGCTACCAAAAGACTACATAGAAAAATAAAATGAAAAAAAAATAAAAAATAAAAGAAGAAGAAGATGATGTTGCTGCTGCTGCATAAACATACATAGCAAGATATATGATTGAATATAAACCTGAAATTTGAGACACAGTTAACCTAAACCAGTTCCTGGATAACCATGAGGTCTAAATGTAAGAAAGAGTGTAAGGAAGTCTGGAGTTTGTGTTCTGCATGGGATTCCCAGTCTCTGCCTCCACGCACCTTCAATTCACCTTTCATCCCTGCTTCTCTGCCCCCTCCATCTGCTTCATCTGCTCCGGATATTGTTTTACATTGGACTGCTCCCCCTCGTGGTACTGTAAGGCTTAACCCTGATGCTTGTTTTCATAAAGGCAACCATGTTTGTGGTCTCGGGTACATCCCGTGCAATTTTAACGGCAGCTCAATGGTGGCTATCTCCTCACCTCAGATATTGTCATCTGCCTTCGCAGGACATTCATTCGGTCTGGTCTGGTTTTCTTGTTTGGGTTTGGAGTTTTTAAAAGGGTGCCAATACTTGACCTTGGTCCCTACTGAATCTGAATTCAAGATTTTGACCATTGGGATAACCAAAGGGCATTGGTGGTCTGGTCTTCTTGTTGCTATTGGAGAATGTGTGGATCATTTGATTGCGGAAACTCTCTCTCTCTCTCTCTCTCTCTCTCTCTCTCTCTCTCTCTCTCTCTCTCTTATTATGAATGGATCATTTAAAGCTACACCGCTAGATGCACTTTCATCGTGAAGGATGTTAGCAAGATATCTCTTATTTTGTATTTTTTTTTTGTTTTAATCGTAGGGATGTCAACCATGTGACTGACTCCATGGCCCAACCGGGCTTCAACAAAACCTTCATCTCGTCCTGTACCCACAATGGTAAGATTGTTTTCATCGCCAGCTCTCTTAATACCTTTAAGACTATGTTAGGTTGTAAGGGAAATTGAAGGGAAATGAAAGGAACTTTTATAATTGTAATACAAAATGATTGTATAAACGTCTTAATTTTCTTAACGTATTTAGTAATGATAGTAATAAAATGTAAAATTTATTTTACTTTTTAAATGCAAGGGATTTGAATGCAAAATTAAGTATAAGTTAATAATTAAATATTGAATGATTTGGAATTACTTACATAGTTAGCAATGTGATAGCATCTGCTGTAATCATTACAATTTTTTTTTAAGTTAAAAAATTTCACTTCCCTTCCCTTCAATTCCCCTTGCAACCAAAGACAGCCTAAGAGATCCGCAGATAGATTGTCCCATTCCAATCACCCTAAGCTCTCTAGGCACGGCCCCATGTCATTCTCATCGGACAACACGACAACCTTTCTATTAATACCTAACATTTTCCATAATTTGGTCAGGCTTATATTAATTTAAGTATACCAACAATAATATACGAAAGTTAGGTATCTTAAGTGATATTTTTTTTAAACGAACGTTAGGTAGGTTTAATTTACCCTATTATAATATTTTTCAAAGATTTTATTGGCTGAGTTTTAGTCCGATCCAGTTTTCCTAGACCCTAGATCAGATCGCCTTGAACCCATTCCGACAAATCCGTTCTCTTAAACCATTGAACCCCGTGGTGTATAAACCAATAGTCCCTCCTGGTCGAGTGTTGATGAGTTTATCCCCACTTGTAATATGCAGGCAGTAAGGAGAGAGGATTGGCGTTTTATTGTGTAAGCTGTTGATCTTTCTCTCTCGAAACATGGATTTAGTTCATTGGATCGGAAAGAGTATTGGTATCGATCATATACTAATGTGATATCTTTTTTGTATTAATCATGAATCGGTCAGGTATCGATCAATAGCGGTTCTGTGTCGACCAATATTGGCTTAAGTCAGTAGTGTTTCGGTCAATATCGGCTTATATCAGTCTGTGTCTGTTAGGTATCCGTTCTCAGACTGGTCAGCAAAACAATACTGTATCGGTCAAGAATCTATATCAGTCATGGCCAATATCATTATGAATTGACTGATACGATACCGATACTAGATGCCACGAACCAAATATTAACCATTACTATTTGTAAATTGTAATTGATTTACAACCGTAATAGTTTTTTCTTCTCGCTCAGAAAATGCTTCATTTCAAAATATGGTAAAGGGTCCAAGCGGATTCAACCAACAAGCTCAAACTATCTTCTAAAAATCTTTGAGTTTGATTGGGTAAATAGCGGTTCCTGAACCTAATTCTGTAGATTATGGTTCAATAATTGGTATTGGATAGGGATCCGTGGATCCAATCCCATAGAATATAATACCCTTTGTTAGGGGGAAAAATATCACCCAATGGAAATCTTACACGTGTCAAGCTTCACCTTCGGAGCCGACCACTCGGAGTATCTTGCGTTCGGCTTATGAGGCATTCGGTATCTTACGCCCGGCCTCTCATGCGTCCGGCATGTCGCACTCGTCCTATGCCGTCTAGTTATCATCATCTATGGTAGCGCTCGGAGTCATAGTCCTACCCGGCTACGTTTCCCAGTCGGTAGTCAGAATCCTAATGCGATTATGCTACGTCCGAGGAGTCCTTCTCCCAGTCTGATACGACGCCAACTATTGCGATCCGTGATTACTCATACGTTGACATGTGTCAGTCCCAGAGCTGACCGACCTAGCTTCCTTGGCTAAGGTCTCTTACTCTTACTCAGAGTCTACCACACGGGTGTCCCTCAGAGCGACACGTGGCAATCCTATTGGCGGTCTACTCCCCTGAGTCCTGGTACCTCCATGCTTCTTCCCAATCTATAAGTAGAGGACAATCCCTCAAGGTAATCTAAGTGACAGGTTACTAATTCACAGTCTCTCTCTCATTCATCATTCTCGCACGGTCAAACTCTCTCATCGTCCCGCACTCTTTAAACTGAAGATAGCTTTCTGCTATCTCTTGACTGTTTACATTGAGAATCTGACTTAGGCATCGGAGTGTACCCGGGGCTTAGGCGCCCAACTCCCTTGTCTCATCTCTGTGATTGCAGGTAGCTCAGAGCGCGGACCGGCGGGCGATTTCCAACCGTAACAGTTTGGCGCCCACCGTGGGGCCTCTTTTGACTGAGTTTGATGATTAGCGCGCGAGCACTCTGGTTTCAATGGCTCATAGGAGAACTCGAGCACATGCATCTCATGCACCTTCGGAGTCGTCTGTGCAGGTTCAGGTAGGCAGCAGTGGAAGTACGACGAGGACGAACCGCGCGCCCACGCCTGTACCAGCACCAATACCACCATCGGTACCAACACCGGTTCCAGCTCATATGCCAACGACGACGGCGCATCCACCACCCCCTCAGTATATTACTCGTTAGCAGTTTGATGAGTTGAGGCAACAAATCGAACAGCTGGCTAGAGTCTTGAGGGGCGCTCGAGCAAGCGGTTCGGCAGCAGGAGGAGAAAATCCCCATCCGGTACCGAATGCACCCCCTGAAGCCCCACCAGCGGTCCATCCGCAGCCAGCGCCGACGACTTCTACCAAAACCTTACCGAGCAATCCCGCCATGGGAGATCAAGCGCCCGCACGGAGTGTGGCGGGGTCAGCCGCTCGGCATCCCCCGGCAAATCAGCACCAGACGCCGGCAGCGCCACCTCCGGTAAGAGGCGCGAGGTCCTTCCTCAATGCCCTCCGCCAAGAGAGGGTTAATGTAGAGACACCAGCAACGGTTGCGCCACCTCCGGATGCGCCCCAGTCCGAGGTCGAGCGGCGTTTACTGGAGCTAACCACTCGGCTTCAGCAGGTGGAGCAGAACCGGGTAGCTCCACCGAGGATGGCCTACACTGCCATTACGGCACTCTCGGACGAGATCATGAGAGCACCCCCTCCTGACAACTTCAAGACGCCGGTCCTGGACTCGTACAATGGGAGTACCGACCCCGAGCAGCATCTGGATACGTTTATCTCTACGACGATATTCTATCCTCTGAGCGACAGCCTTATCTGCAGAGCGTTTCCTTCAACGCTCCGAGGCGCCGCTCGTACATGGTTTAATAACCTGCCTCCGAGGAGTATTACTTCGTTCAAGCAATTATCGAACAAATTCCTAACGCACTTCCAGGCTAGCCGAGTGCGCAAGAAGACATCTTATCACCTGTCTATGGTGAAACAACAAAAAGACGAGCCCTTGAGAGACTTTATCAAGCGCTTCAATGCTGAAGTGCTGGAAATCAAGGACGTCGAGCCCGCAGTGCACATGTCCAGCCTGCAAGTCGGGGTCACCGACGGACAGCTTTGTTGGTCCCTTGCCAAAAAGCCACCGAAGAATCTGGATGACCTGCTGGACAGGTGTGAGAAGTATGTCGCAATAGACGAGACGACAAAGACTCAAAAGAGTGCAGCAAGCAACACTTAGCAAAACTGCTCCTTCTGGTATGGCCGACCTGCCCACTAACCCATGCAGGCTTCGGCAGCATGTCGTCCCCTACGACCCTGCCTATTCGTACCCCCCAGCGAACGCAAGTAGCATACAGACGATCGTATGATCGGCCTACCCCCGCCCACAAGCAGGCAAAGGTAGCACACCGATCAAAATTGACACTTAGCAAAATCGCTCCTTCCGGTATGGCCGTTGCCCATTAGCCCATGCAGGCTTGGGCAGCATGTCGGCCCCTACGACCCTGCCTACTCGTACCCCCCAGCGAGCGCGAGTATCATGCAGACGATTGTACGATCGGCCTACCACCGTCCACAAGCAGGCAAAGGTAGCACGCCGATCAAAATTGACACAGCAAAACCGCTCCTTCCGGTATGGCCGACCTACCCATTAGCCCATGCAGGCTTGGGCAGCATGCCGGCCCCAACGACCCTGCCTATTCGTACCCCCCAACGAGCGTGAGTAGTATGCAGACGATCGTACGATTGACCTACCCTCGCCCACAAGTAGGAAAAGGTAGCTCGCCGACCGCAAATGAAGCACGCGAACGCATACGCAGTCGGTATGAGCGGCGAGGGCAATAGTCGGAAGCATACCGAACACTTGGCCACTCAGAGTCCGGGACAAACAAAGCCAATTTTTGGAAAATACCTAAGTGTTCTCGGCCGGCCAAAGCACCGAGCCAATAACACTCCCGGGGTAGGGGCACTGCCATTTCTCGAAACAGAACCAGTGCTCGGACCGAGCCGCACTCAACATTGTTCGCACTCAGCATTACTAATTAATTGTCCTCGGCCTACCAGAGCGCCGAGAATGGCCAACCTCATGACCAACCGGCTCACGACCGACCTCAGGACCGGCATTCTTGCGGCTGACTTGTCCACGGCCGACCAGCTCACGGCCGACCTCAGGACCGACCTGCTCGCGGCTGACTTGTTCTTGGCCAACCAGCTTATGGCCGACCTTCTCATGGTCAACTTGCTGACTAGCTCTCGGATGACTTCCCAGGGCCGACCAGATCATGGCCGATCAACTTACGGTCAGCTTTCTCAGGGGTGACTTGCTCATGGTCGACTGGCTCAAGGCCGACTTGCCCATGGGCGACTTCAACATCTATGCCGTTCCATTCGGCTTACTCAAGTCCAACTGACTTACACAATCAATGACAACCAGCGCGGATCGAAAACAGCACTACAAACGTACTTGACATTGCACGGAGCAATACCGACTACGCTCCAGGGGTACTATAGCATGCACTCAGCAACACAACAAATAAAGACATTGAAAAAGAAAAAAACACTACAAATTACGGCCGACCGTGAAAGGCCGACCAACAAATGAGTGCCATGTCAGTGGCCGACCCCGAAGGTCCGACTGTGCCATATCAACGACAGATCATGAAGGCCGACTGTGCTATGTCAGTGGCCGACCCCGAAGTGCCGACTGTGCCATAATAACTACCGACCCCGAAGGGCCGACTGTGCCATATCAACTACCGACCAGGAAGGGCCTATTGTGCCATATCAATGGCCGACTGCGATCCAAGCCTGCTAGGGGCACCCGACGTTCACAGTCGCAAATCCAGAGGTCTTTTATTCCAATAAGGGTCTACAGTGCAAAGTTCAACAACTCTCCAATGTCGTTCCATTTGGCTTCATCATACCTGAATCTGTTTACCCCGGTCCACAAGCAGACCTCGGTAGCACGCAAACCATACCTGAATCTGCCTATCCCGGTCCACAAGCAGACCTCGGTAGCACGCAGACCATACCTGAATCTGCCTACCACGGTCCACTAGCAGACCTCGATAGCACACAGACCATACTTGAATCTGCCTACCACAGTCCACAAGCAGACCTCGGTAGCACATAGATCATACCTGAATCTGCCTACCCCGGTCCACAAGTAGACCTCGGTAGTACGCAGACCATACTTGAATCTGCCTACCACGATCCACAAGCAGACCTCGGTAGCACGCTGACCATACCTGAATCTGCCTACCCCGGTCCACAAGCAGACCTCGGTAGCACGCAGACCATACTTGAATCTGCCTACCACGGTCTACAAGCAGACCTCGGTAGAACGTAAGTCATAGCTTAATCTGCCTACTCCGGTCCACAAGTCGACCTCGGTAGCACGCAGACCATACTTAAATCTACCTACCACGGTCCATAAGCAGACTTCGATAGCACGCAAACCATACTTGAATCTGCCTACCCCGGTCCACAAGCAGACCTCGGTAGCACGCAGACCATACTTGAATCTGCCTACCACGGTCCACAAGCAGACCTCGGTAGCACGTAGGCCATACCTTAATCTACCTACCCCGGTCCACAAGCAGACCTCGGTAGCACGCAGACCATATTTAAATCTGTCTACTCCAGTCCACAAGCAGACCTCGGTAGCACGCAGACCATACTCGAATCTGCCTACCACGGTCCACAAGCAGACCTCAGTAGCACGTAGACCATACTTGAATCTGTCTACCACGGTCTACAAGCAGACCTCGGTAGCACGCAGACCATACCTGAATCTGCCTACTCCGGTCCACAAGTAGACCAGAGTAGCACGCAGACCATACCTGAATCTGTCTACTTACGTTAACACTCGGCACATTCAACACTTAGCAATTTCTCTAGTCCTCTACAAATGCACTTGGCATAGCAACATGCAATACCGACTAGTCGGACTCGGCCAAACTATTAGCTGTCGAGGCTGCCAACCAAAGGAGATTTACACTATCAAATCCCTCGCATCCTACAGTGCAAGGGGCATCTGTTAGGGGGAAAAATATCACCCAATGGAAATCTTACACGTGTCAAGCTTCACCTTCAGAGCCGACCGCTCGGAGTATCTTGCGCTCGACTTATGAGGCATTCGGTATCTTACGCCCGGCCTCTCATGCGCCCGATATGTCGCACTCGTCCTATGCCGTCTAGTTATCATCATCTATGGTAGCGCTCGGAGTCATAGTCCTACCCGGCTACGTTTCCCAGTCGGTAGTCAGAGTCCTAATGCGATTATGCTACGTCCGAGGAGTCCTTCTCCCAGTCTGATACGACGCCGACTATCGCGGTCCGTGATTACTCATATGTTGACATGTGTCAGTCCCAGAGCTGACCGACCTAGCTTCCTTGGCTAAGGTCTCTTACTCCTACTCGGAGTCTACCACACGGGTGTCCCTCAGAGCGACACGTGGCAATCCTATTGGCGGTCTACTCCCTTGAGTCCTGGTACCTCCATGCTTCTTCCCAATCTATAAGTAGAGGACAATCCCTCAAGGTAATCTAAGTGACAGGTTACTAATTCACAGTCTCTCTCTCATTCATCATTCTCGCACGCTCAAACTCTCTCATCGTCCCACACTCTTTAAACTAGAGATTGTTTTCTGCTATCTCTTAACTGTTTACATTGGGAATCTGACTTAGGCATCGGAGTGTACCCGGGGCTTAGGTGCCCAACTCCCTTGTTTCATCTCTGTGATTACAGGTAGCTCAGAGCGCAGACCGACGGGCGATTTTTAACCGTAACACCCTTTATCTTATTTTTTTTAATATTTTCATGTCACATGTCAATAGATAAGATTACCACATAACCATCATACATATTTATTATGTAAATAAAAATAATATTTATATATTTTTTAATAAAATAATAACACGCATATCATGGGACAAGATCCTTCCAAAAAATTCACTTTCCTAATACAGTCGATATTAACTGTTCTATTCAGTGATATCTGATCGATTTAGAAACGTGCTCCAAACATTGAAATAATTGAAAAAAAAATATTTTCTCATATTGATGAGTCGGTCAATTGTTTATGGGACGAATTGTGATGCATTAGTATATGTGTAAGATGAATAACTGGTATCACAGGAGAGATCACGTCCGATACCCGACGGAAACAATGATGAGATTTCCACATATGTGACCGTTACATATTCTAATTGGTCGACAACCGTAACTATTTCTTTAAAGATTCATAAATAATTTAAATTTAAATGTTTTCTTCCAAAAGATAGAAAACAGTCCATACAGATCAAACAAAGAAGCTAAGGCTCCCTTCTTAAAATCTCTGAGAATCTGATTTAATAAATAATGGATCCAGATTTCCACACCACCTTAATTTTTATAAAGAATTCCTTCATTTCCGGAAAAGACTCTGTCATGATTCATGAATGCTGTGAAGATGAATACTTTCCCCTTTCGTCCCGGACTCCTGTGTGGTTTCTCTAGTTTCCTTTTGTAGCGAAAGCTCATTAAGTTCTCGCACGTGTTTCCACATTTTTGGATGCTCTGTTCTCATTTCTTCAGCTTTAGGTATTTCTGAAATCGTTTTCTTTCTGACTTTCCCATCTGGGTTCATAGAAAGCTTTTGAAAATTCAATTTTGATCTCATTAATGTTATTTTCCTTCTTCAATTCTTCCAGCCCACAATGACGCGGAGAAGTTCTTAGAAGCTTCTAAGAAGGGAAACATAATTCCGCTCTATCGCTGCATATTCTCTTATCATTTAACTCCTGTTCTAGCTTACCGATGTTTAGTTAGAGAAGATGATCGAGATGCTCCAAGTTTTTTGTTCGAATCAGTCGAGCAAACTGTTCGATCTTCGACCGTAGTAAGCCTTTCTCTGTTTTTTCTTTTGTTCTTTCCATCCGCATCTTCGCATTTAGTATTTTTAAATATCATAATTATGTTAGGGACGTTATAGCGTGGTTGGAGCTTAGCCAACACTAGAAATGGTGGCCAGAGGGAATTCAGTTACAGTGATGGATCATGAGGATGGGATTAGGACTGAGGAGTTCGTTGAGGATCCAATGGTTATTCCTCGAAGGATCATGGAAAGCTGGAAACTACAACTGATTGAAGAGCTACCAGAGGCATTTTGTGATATATATATATATATATATATATATATATATATATATATATATATATATCGTCACATGCTTTCTAATTCCAATTTCTCACAGGAAGGAATCTGTTGTTGCTGGTTCTTGCTAGAAGCTTCTCGAGGATGACACCTGTAAAATGAGGTTGTATATAGGCAATGATGGTGGGTTAGGAAAACCCTATGGTCATTTCGATGTTTAAGTCGGAACTGGTTCGCAAGCAATTGGAGCCTGGTATCAAAGAAATATCAGCTCTTGTAGAGAGTGGGTCTAGCAGTATGATATGGATTTTGAACCTGCCCTCATTGCCTATTTAATTCCTCATTTTATAGGTGTCGTCCTTGGGAAGTTTCAAGCATGAACCAGCAACAATAGTTTGGCTCCTACATGGGGCCAGAGCAGTTTTTGATGAAATTTCTGACATACTTGTACTAAGCCGACTCTCTAATGGCACCACCCCGGAGAGAACGAAGCTATACACTTCGTAGCAAACCCCAACAACAAAGATGTCCCTGACCAGGTGGACAATCACACGACAAAATTAACCAAAACGGGCAGCAGGAGGCCAATTACCAAGAGCCCCAATAGTTCGTTACTAGAAAGCAGTTTGATGCGATGGTCCAATGGCCCAATAGATCGAATTGTTCATGAGACTTTTTAGCTGCTTGACACCGCCAACACCTCCCGTCGACGTCATGGAAGTGACAGTAAACCCTAAAGTAGGGGTACACCCCCAGCCGTCACACCACTGAAACTCAGAGCATTGCGATCGTGCAGCCCACAATAGATCTCTGAAACCCGCATTTTCCCATCATTAGCCAAACCGAAGTTGGTACACCCCTCGCATTCTCGAGAATGCAAACATGACAAGGCAGGCCAACAACGTGGATGCTTTTACTAGCCACAACCACCTGACAAACTCTCGGAGATTCCCAGTACTCAAGTAGCTTGGATGCCGCATAGGCATGGGGCGCTGAAGAAGATGTGCAGGCAGAGTAAATGCAGCTTGGCAAGACCGAGTCCCGATTGTGATAGCTCCTACTACACAACCCCCTATCAATGAATTATGTAATTCCCAGGTTGACACTGAGAGGGGGGGGGGGGTGAATCAGTACCCACTAAAATTCTTCCCAACTATGTGAGGCCTGTCCTGATTGGTTAAACACTGCTGCCTTGAGCTGTCTGTCTTGGCTGTGCTGCCTTGAGCTGACTAGTTCACATACCTGTTCATTTACACATTTCGTGTAACACACCATGCCACACACCTACAGGTATCCATACCAGAGGCTTGGCCTGCCTAGTGTGTACACCCAGACTTGCAACCCACGCACTTCACATACACAACAAAGATATACACATCCACAAGACACATCATATAATGTGGTTCACCTATCACACACTGTGATGGATATTCCACGGGGCAATACCCTAACCAGGGTTTCGTATTATACCCAATACGCTACTTCAATAGTATTCTGTTGCTACAACAACTTGGTGCTATATCACCAATGTATTCCAAGCTACAACTTGGGATTCTGGGCAACTACCCTCAATCCGGTTAAGCCCAAACTTAACTAAGGTTACAATGAAATTGATATGGAATGTGTACAAACCCTTCCCAACATAATACATCTCACAATATAAGGTTTGCATGCGTGATTACCTTCCCAGCGTGATCACGGCAAGTTTGATGCTCACAACGTAGAAGTTCCAAGCTCTCCTGTAGTGATAGATATGCTTCAATAGAGTGGAACTTCGGTATTCTTCAAATCCATCTCGCACAACATCATTCACATCAAAACATCACTCATACTCACTCTTCCCTCCAAACTACTCAAATGATCATGTATGTCAGATGGAGGAAGGTGGAGAGGAATTTTTCCTCCAAGAAAAGCCCCAAATCCTCCTTTTTCACCAAAACCCGTAGCACTTTTTCTTCAAAACCCTGGTTTTTTCATTCTAATATATTCTGCTCGGAGAGAGAAGCTCGTCGGCTTTTGAATCATCTCAATCGGAGATCGGACGGCCAAGATATGGCCATTTGAAGTTCGGCCGATCAGATTATTCCAAATGGAATCTTCTGGACTTGATTCCGTGCGCCGCGACACACTCTAGCGTTGCCGCATCTGATGCAACGTACGACATTGTCGTCCTTTGATTGGCGGAGAGGGAATCATCTCCTTCAGGCCACTGGATCAAAGTGAAAAAGGCGGGATTAATTAAGGGCCCTCAGATTGGCCTTTTTCTGCTGCCTCATTGCGGCATTTCATCGAACAGGATGGAGTGCATGCCGACCGCCATGGGCGCTGGCCGCTGCGGTCGCGCGCCGCTGTCTTGGCAAGAGGGCCATGCGTGTTGCTTGCCGCGCGCATGGCTCGCGCTGGCGCGCGACCGTGGTGCGCGCGCCGCCGTTGTCGCGGCGCGACCGGGCCGCCGCGCGCGGCAAGTGCCATGTGCGCTCCCTACTACGCGCGCGTGCCCCGCTGGCGTGTGCGTCGTTCGGTGCTGGCGGCTGGTGCCATGCGCGCTTGCGCCCGCCGCGCGCATGGCCCCGCCGGCGTGCGTCTTCTGCCGGCTTGCTTGCGGGCATGGCCCCCGCATGCCGGGCAAGGCCCGGCGGCCCGGTGCCGCGGGCTTCGCCCCGCCTGGCCCGGGCCGGGCCGCCATGCTGGGCCTGGCCACCCAAGGTGGGACCCACCTGGTCCCACCTACTCTCTCTCATCTTTCTCTCTCCTCTTTCTCTCTCCTCTATTTTCTCTCTCATCTTTCTCTCTCTTCTTATTTGGACTTTCTTATCAACTTTCTTCAGTGGTTCTCTCACATCAACTGCTGTTAGAGCACTATCCCAGTCATAATGACTACCAGTGGCCTTCAAACACTCTCTCTCCTCCATATCACCTTGTCAACTCAGAGTTTCCAACAATGATAACCTTAACTTGGTCAAGGTTCCAACAAATTACAACAATAGCTCAACCTTGCTCAGCGTCTACACCAGATCGAACAGGGAGTGATGCCCAAGTCCAACATGAATACAACACTGAGATGGCACTCTCGGATGTCATCATGAGACTTCCATTGGTGATCGAATTCATTATGCCGAACCTCAAATTATACGACTAAAGCACAGATCTAGAGAAGCACCTGGATAACTTCAGGACCAGGATGCTACTCTATAGATACAGTGATGCCATAGTTTGCCTAGCCTTTCTATCTACTGTTACTGTCATAGCCCATTTTAGTGAATCGAACGTGATATCGGAGTCAACACTTGTGGCACCCGAATACATCCAAAATCACTACCACAATGATTACAACATAAATCCCACAGTTTACACATGTAGTATCCACAATAATAAAGAAGCAATAATAATATAGCGAAAGCATTTAAATACTGACAGATGCTGTCACACCCCAATTTCGGTTGAACCAGAAGTGTGAGTGAACCGTCACTGAACCAACGGTTCACACTAGGATCTCAATAAGACCGTGTCCACTCATACAAACCATTGCACATAACCATAATCATAATATAATAAAATACAACAGAAGTCTTAAATTAAATGAACTGAGTTCTCTAATGATAATTTAAATAAAATAACCAATTATTCTCCACACCAAAACGTAAATAATTATCCTACATCAATTGTATCTCCAATTGAAAATAAATAAAAATAAATTAAATCAACATCCTAGAGGTACACGCAGAAAGGGCACTCGCATGAAGTCTCATGCTCGTCCTCTCCTACTTGTACTTCTAAAGCAGCAACACCTCCATACAACGGAGCATCCATGTAGTCCTCCATAGTATAACCTACATCAACATCTAAAAACATGTATATATATACAGGATGAGCTCACAACTTAGCTCAGTAAGACAATCAGACAATGCAACAAACATATGCATGAGTAACATTCACATTATGGTCTGGTTTTAAGTTTACAATGTGCTATAAAAAGGATTGGAGGTCACCGCACCTCTATACACGAGTGTGTGAAGCCACCCAATGGATCAAACACCACTGTCGTCCCACATGCATCCACCATGGAATAGAGATAGAGCTAAAGCGTTCGGATCAAACACCGCCAACACTTACCCTGATACCCTACCCATACCAACACGTAAGCCCCTATTGGTGAGGGCTTGTAAACTGGGCTCGCAACTAACCACTCCTATATGTCATCACAGTAGGCCCTATCCTAGCACAGCTCCCTACGACATAGAGATAGAGCTAGAGTCTAGTGGCCAAGCCAGAGACCACAATGCCACTTCCTCCCCCTGATACCCTACCCGCACCAAGCATGCTAAGACAGAACGATACGAAAAGGTGATAGTGTGAGGAATGATCCCAGACCCAAGGCCCTTCTCATTCCACACACCAACGAAAATAATCACATGCCTAACAGTCACATCCTAGTATAACAAATATGCATGAAAAATAATAATAACTAAAAGTAAAGATAACATGCGAGTATGCACAAATACCATTTCATAGAATCATAGTTTTTAGCAACGTTTTATTGTTATTAAATTATTAGATTTTAGGTTCGATTCCCTTACCTGACGCTTGATTGATAGCTTGCTCCGCGTCACAGAATCCAAACTTGCTATCACAAGGTCCTACACTATGTTAAGGTTGAGTTAGAATAGTTTTTCTTAGGGTTTACGATGGTCAAAAAATCAACTGGGTCAAAACACTCCTCAATGTGCAGACCGGTCGCGGGTACCGATCGCAGTGACCGATTACGGCACTATGGGGAAAGGTGCGACCGGTATGGTCAACCGGTTCCCATATACCAGTCTCCGTGAGATACCTGTCAGACCCCAATTCTGCACCATTCAGAACGGTGTGATGAACCGCTCATAAACCAACGGTTCAGCCAGGATCTCTAATAGGCTATATCCATTAAAAATAAAATCATACACATTCACAACCATAATCAGAATAAATACACAATAGAGAAAATCTTATAGTAAATAAACTGAGAACTCTAACTGTAATAATCATAATTAAAATATCAAGTTATTATTGTATCAACTGAGACATAAATAATAAAATATTAATTACATTCCTTTAATAACTCAAATGAAAAAAATATCTAATCGAATACGCATGAGTTGCACTCGCATGAGGAGTCATGTGTATCCACTAAGTCTTCAGCTTCCATTGCAGCAACACGCGCGTACACCGGAGCACTCATATAATCTTCAACCTTAGTACCTGCATCATCAACTAAAAATATTCGACGTCGAGAGGGTGAGCACACATCATGGCTCAGTGAGCAAACAAAACAATGCAACAAACATATGCATGCATTTAATTCATATCTTTGGTCTGGTAAATAAGTTTGCAATGTGCTATAGAAAGGATAGGTGGCCAAAGGTTACGTTTATTGACGCCGCACCTCTATACACGAGTGTGTGAAGCCGCCCAAAGGTAACGTTTATTGTCGTCTCACATGCACCCACCATGGACAATATACATGCAAAGGTTACGTTTATTGCTGTACCAGTTGCCCATACCAACATGTAAGCTCCTGCTGACGAGGGCTCACAAACTGGGCTCACAACTAACCAATCCTAATGCCAATCAGTGTATCCAAGGCCTCACCCCAGCATCCCTCAATACGTCCATAGAGATAGGGCTAAGGCCCCCCGGCAGAGTCAGAGACTACATGGTCCGAGACCACCTCCCCTCATACCCTATGACGTAATAATTCTGCTAAGGTAATGGCGATACGACGATGTCAGTGGACAAGACTTGAGTTAGAGATAGAGCTAGAGTGTTGAGGCCCGGCCTATGACACCCCCCCGATACTCGCTCGCATCAAGCACACCAACCACACACATACATCCACATGCCTATTCCTATCATCATCATCATCATGTTATAAACAGTAATTTAAATATGCATGAACAGTAATAATAGAAATATTGGATGACATGTTGAATGCACATAACAAGCATACACGCATGGAATCAATCATGGCATTGGACTCAAGAATAAAATAGTTTATTATTAACCAATTAGTTTAGGTCTTGTTCCCTCACCTTTGCTTGATCGTAAATCCTCTTTCAAGCTTTAAGAATCAACTAAATATCAATATTATATCACTAGAAGACCTAATCAAGTCGATAGAATTTAATTAGAATTACTTTTGATTTTAAAAAGCATGCTGTTAACTGGGGGTCGATGTCAGGGTCGGAGGTTCCATCAACCCTGGGTGCTACCACCCAGATTCTGGACTTCCCGAACACTAGGGGTAGATCGTTAAGGTCTGGTAAGGTCGATTGGCCATCGACCCCCCGTGCGATCCCCTTTGGGTTTAGTCAAATTTTCATCCTATAGTCCATTCTTTCGTGTTTGGGGTCCTATGCCTTGCTTCTACAATCCATTCCACACATGTTCTATGGTCTAGAACCATAGTTCATTCACCTATATGGTTTTTATGATCTCCCCTACGGTTTTCTATGAAAACCTAACCATGGATGGATGATTTGGGTTTCTTATAAATCATTCCCTCTTCACTATCTATTCTAAGGTTTGTAGAATTACATGGAGATAGTATCCATACCTGAGAATTAGGCTTGTTTCTCTGAAGCCTTCTCTTTGATCTTCTTCTCCACTTTCCTTCTTTTCTCTTTCTCTTCTCTTTCTCTCAATCCAATTAGGGTTCTAAAAGGAGTGAAAGAGGCTTAGGGACGTCCTATTTATAGAGTAGAAACTCTCAAAATAAGTCCCATTGAGATTAGGAAAGAATCCCATTGAAATTTGGAAAGTTCCTAATTCACGGTTTCTGTCGATAGACTGGGGGTCGATGAGGTGGTCGGAGATCCCGTCGAGCCCTGGTTCTAAAATGTCCGACCCCCAGTTTAAAACTCAGGGTTTGACTTTAGTACTGGGGGGGTCTGACCCTGCCTTGCTGGGTATGCGACCCTCCCCCTTATTTTAGTGTTTTTGGGTCAGTTTAATACCTGGGATCGTGATCTCCCTCACGCACTTGATCCATTTGGCTCGACCATGATGGGTAGACCTGGTTCAAGGTGGTAAGACCGGGTTAGTTTGATACGGGTCTTACAACTCCCCTCTACTTATAAAAATTTTGTCGTCGAAATTGTACATACCTTCCGAGTCGAACAGATGAGGGTATTGCTTTCGCATAGCATTCTCTTCTTCCCATGTGATTTCTTCCATATCTCTACTTTCCCAGGTGACCTTAACATAATAGATATCATGGTTGCGAAGTCGTTGAACCTTTCAGTTGGTGATTTCAGTTGGTGTTACTTCAAATGTCAAATCTTCAGTCAAATCAGGTAAGTCTATTGTCAAAACGTGCGTCGGATCCTTGACATACTATTTCAATAAGGAAATGTGAAATACGTCATGCACACTTGACATAGATGGAGGTAGTGCTAACTGGTAAGCCACTTTTCCACACTTAGTTAAAATCTCATATGGCCCGACATATCTAGGACTTAATTTCCCTTTCTGTATGAACCGTTTCAATCCTCGCATAGGCGATACTTTTAAGAATACTTTATCACCCACGACGAATTCCAGGTCTCGGCGTCGAGTATCTGCATATTGCTTCTGACAATTTTGAGCTGTTCTCACTCTTTCTTTGATAATGTCGACCACTCGACAAGTCTCTTCAATAAATTCCTGTCCAACAATACTACGTTCCCCAACTTCATTCCAAAACAAAGGAGTTCGACACTTCCTGCCATACAGTGCTTCATAGGGTGACATCTGTATAGTAGCCTGATAGCTATTGTTATAAGCGAACTCAATCAGTGGTAACTTTTCATTCCATGATCCTTTAAAATCAATTACACATGCTCGAAGCATATCTTCTAGAATCTAAATTGTACGCTCTGACTGTCCATCTGTCTGTGGATGGAATGCGGTACTAAAGTTCAATGTTGTACACATAGCCTTTTGCAATTCTTCCCAAAACTTTGAAGTAAATCGTGGATCTCTATCGGACACAATGCTTTCAGGTACACCGTATAATCGCACAATGTTATCCACATATAGCTTAGCTAACCTCTCCAGTGTATACTGAGGTCGTATAGGTATAAAGAGAGCTGTTTTAGTCAGGCGGTCTACAATCACCCAAACTGCTTCAACTACTCGAGGAGTCAATGGTAATCCTGTGACGAAGTCCATAGTGATGCAGTCCCATTTCCATGCTGGTTCCGGTAACGACTGTAACAGTCCTGCCGGTCTTTGTCGTTCAGCCTTTACTTTTTGACAATTTAGGCATTGAGACACGAACTTAGCTACATCTGCTTTCATTCCTCTCCACCAATATAATTTCTTTAGATCATGATACATTTTTGTACTTCCAGGATGTATCGAATAGATGGTGGTATGGGCTTCTTTCATCAATCAGTGTCTAATGTCCAAGCTTTCTGTTTCGGGTACACATATTCTTCCTTTGTACTTCAGTACCTTTTCTTCGTCCAAGGTGAACAAAGGGTTAGTCCTACCTTTTTCGATGTCATCTTGTACCGTTCTTAGGTAAGGGTCTGATTTGATAGCTGTCTTTACTTCATCAATTATATCCGGTATAATCTTCAATGCGGCGAACATATTTGAAAACCGATGAATACACCCTTGGTTGGCTGATCCATCTGGTGTATCTATCACAAACTGCTCGTTACCTTGCTTGAATACCTTTCTGGTAGTACACATTGCGGCGGTTGTGCTAACCTCTCCCTGAGATTTTATCATTGCTTTTCTACTCAACGCATCGGCTACTACATTAGCTTTCCCCAGATGATACTGGATATCACAATCATAGTCTTTCAATAGTTCCAGCCATCTTCTTTGTCTCATATTCAGCTCCTTCTGATTAAATAGATAAGTAAGACTTTTATGGTCTGATTTAATCTGAAATTTCTCTTCGTACAGATAATGTCTCCATATTTTGACGGCATGTACTACTGTCGCTAATTCCAAATCATGAGTGGAATAGTTCTTCTCATGTGTCTTCAATTGTCTTGAGGCATAGGCAATTACTTGTTCTCCTTGCATAAGTACGCATCCTAATCCCAATCCTGACGCATCGGTGTACAAGATAAATGGTTGTCCTAGAATCAGGATGGTCAAGATTGGAACTGATATCAATCTAGCCTTCAAGGTTTGGAAACTCTTCTCGCATTTATCTGTCCAGACAAACTTCTCGGCCTATTTAGTCAAACTGGTAAGAGGTACGGCAATTCGGGAATAGTCTTCCACAAATCGTCGAAAATATCCAGCTAGACCCAAAAAACTTCTAATTTTTACAACGCTCTTCGGTGCTTCCCACTTTACAATAGCCTCGATCTTGCTGGAATCCACTTTAATTCCTTCAACGGATATTATATGGCCTAGGAATGCGACTTCCTTTAGCCAAAACTCACACTTTGTAAATTTAGCGTACAGCTTATCCTTCCGTAATCGCTGCAGAGCGGCGTTTAGATTCTTGACATGAGTTTCCTCATCTTTGGAGTAGACTAATATATCATCAATGAATACAATGACCGACGTATCCAACATGTCGTGGAAAATCCGATTCACAAGTTCCATAAAGGTTGTTGGTGCGTTTGTCAATCCAAAAGACATGACCAAAAATTCATAATGTCCATATCTGGTCTTGAATGCTGTCTTGGGAATATCATCATCCTTAATCTTCAGCTAATGGTAGCCTGACCGAAGATCGATCTTGGAGAACACTTTGGTACCTTGCAACTGATCGAATAGGTCATCGATCCGAGGCAATAGATACCGGTTCTTGATTGTCAGTTTATTCAGTTCTCGGTAGTCTATACACAATCGAACGCCACCATCCTTCTTCTTCACGAATAATACTGGCGCTCCCCATGGTGATATGCTAGGGAAAATGTAACCCTTGTCCAGCAGTTCTTGTAGTTGTACTTTCAATTCCTTCAGTTCAGTAGGAGCCATTCGGTAAGGTGCTTTCTATACTGGTGCGGCTCCAGGTATAAGATCTATAACAAACTCTATAGCTCGGTCGGGTGGTAATCCTGGTAGTTCTTCAGGAAATACGTCTGAAAAGTCACGCCCGACATCAATATCTTCCATTCGTGGTGCTTCCTTGGTAAGGTCGACCACAGATACTAAATACCCGACTGCTCCTTTCTCAAGGCATTTCTTAGCCTTTAGCGCAGAGAGTATGAGCTTTCGTTTACGGGGAAGTTTGGTTACTGAAAAACTAAACTCTACTCCTTCCTTGTCTTTAAAAGTCAGCTTCTTTTCGGCACAAAATAGGTTTGCAGAATGCCGAACTAACCAGTCCATTCCCAAGATAACGTCAAAGTCTGCCATCTCAAGTTGGATCAAGATTGCATCCAAGGTCTTTTCATCAATAAGAACTGGACATGGTCCATAACCTTTTTCTAACTCCACTTCTAATCCTATAGGTGATCGTACAAGTAGTTTACAGTCTAAGGATTTAAGGGGTAGATTTAACTTCTTTTCAAATGTCACAGATATAAAGGAATGAGTAGCTCCTGAATCAAAGAGTACTCTGGCGGGAATGCCATTAATAGGTACGATACCTGTGATTTATTTTGGTTTAGTCTACAAGCTCATACAATGTAATACAACTAATTAAAAATTTAAGTCATACTTGTGACCACATCAGGCGATGCGGCAGCATCCTCAGATGTAACCGCGTAAACTCGTCCTTGATGTAGCTGTTTCTTGGGCTTAGGACATTCCCTTGCTATATGTCCCACTTGGTTGCAGTTAAAACATTTTATCCCTTCAGTAATTGGCTTTTGTTGCTGTTGAGCTATGGGAGTAGTCTTGGTTGCAGCAGTAAAGCCTTGAGCTCAAAAGGGTTTGAATGTCTTGTTATTTCCTCCGTTATAAGAATTTCTAGCTGGCCTTTTTATACCTCTATTTTGCATGAAATAACTCTCCTTCTGGCTCGATTCTATAACTCGAGCAATTTGTGCCGCTTCATTATAGATTTTCTTTTCATGTCCTAGAACGTGCTCGCGAATGCTTCCCCTAAGTCCTATGACGAACCTTCGGGTCTTTGTGTTTTTCTCTTGCATACTAGTGGGTGCAAAAAAGAACAGCTCTTCATAATGCTGTTGATACGCATCCACGGTCATCTGCCCCTGATATAAACTCAAGAACTCTCTTTCCATAGAATCTCTGAAACTTCTCGGAAAGTACTTCTCAAAGAACGCCTCTTTATAAATATCCCAAGTCAGTTGGGCGTGCTTTGTAAGTAAATATGTCCTAGTAGACCTCCACCAATGGTGTGCATCTCCTTTTAGCATAAAGGTGTCACACAACACTTTTTCTTCTTCATTTAATGTCATCATCAAAAAGTTTCTTTCCATTTCGTCAACCCAATGTGCCGACCATAAAGGATCTGCTGGCTTACCATTAAATTCTCTGGGCTTCAGTTTCAGAAAACGCTCTACCAGTCTGGAGTGGTCTAGTTGCTGTAGGACATACACTTCATACATAGGTGGTTGGTATTGATATCCACCTTGAGCTATTTTAGGATTTTTGAGCCTGCATGATAGGAGTCTGAGGTGCGTGGGGTACTGTGTTACTCCCCCCTGGTGTTGCGCTTGCCTGTCTTGCTGGCATTGGAGGTGTTTGTGCAGCTGGAAGAGTTATGCCTATGGCAGCTTGTATAGTAGCTTGTGCCTGTTGCATTTGCTACAGCTGTTGGGCCAAGTTCATTACGACTGTGGCCAAGTCTGTAGGTGGAGCTGGCAGATTTGTAGGATTTGTCTGCCCATTTATGACGGACGGTGCCGTGTTTGTGTTCTGTGTCTGGTTATCTTCCCCCACAGGTGGTGGTGGTGGAATAGAGTTACGGCTCTGTCTGGTTACTCTGCGTCTCGCCATTAATTAATCTAATAGTGGGATGGCCAAGGTACCTAGTGTTCGCGACCGTTTTTGCTTCCGTTCCACTAAAGCCGAGACTCAGTATGCCCGCTTCGCAAGAAAGTAGAGGGAGGCCGCAAAGTGGACTTGGCTAGCTTGGCCTTGTTCAATGTGGAGAGGGCTTTTGGCGATATGGGGTGGCTCCCTGTCATCACCTATGACGCCTGTACCTGTCCTGACCTGGTACGCCAGTTCTACTGTAATATCCAGGTGGTGGGAGATTACAATGATGTTGAGAGAGGTGGTGAGCTTCGGATCACCAGCTACGTCAAGGGGGTTGATGTTTCATTCGATTATGGTAGCTGGCCGACTTGTTGGGCATTTGCTATGATGGTCCCTTGGTATTCTGTGCCCCTGGAGAGCCCCAGTTCTTTTCTTTACAGATGAGGGCTGAGATCGATCGTCAGCTCATCAGAACTGATCGCTGGGAGATGAAAGCGAGTTATCTGCGTTCAGATCCACGGGTATACTGCAAGATCATTCAGCATAACCTGATACCACAGAGTGGTCATTACGAGAGGGTCTCCCAGTTGACCCAGTATCTGTTGTACTGCATATACACTAGGCAGCCCGTCTGCCTTCCCTATATCATCATGCACACGATGATCAGTGCCACGTTGCCCAATCACACTGGCAACCTTCCTTATGGACGCATGATCACTACCTTGCTTACCCGCCTGGGGGTTGATTTGTTAGATGAGAAGATTCAGCAGAAGTCCTTCTCATCACCTCTGGATTGGGAGGCTATTTGCAAGTTGGCCATGCGGGATGCCCAGGTCAGCGATGAGGAGAGGAACGCGATGGTGTGCCCTCGCACTCGAGTGGAGATGGCTGACGCTGAGGCAGCAGCAGTAGCCGCTGGAGTAGGGGTTCATGGGGATGATGACGATCGGCTATACATGGATGTAGATGCCATACCTCCTCCATCACCTACTCATGCTACAGGAGCTGGTCTGTCTTCTTCAGCTGGTCCTTTGCATGCAGCTGGTCCTTCGTATGCTCCTTCTGATGACATGATGAGGATCTTGCACGAGATATGAGAGGCTCAGCGTATGTCTGACTTGAGGATGGGAGAGCTTTTAGAGGCTCAGCACTTGTCCGATCAGCGGGTGGGAGAGCTTCTGGTTGCTCAACGCGTGTCGGATCAGTGGTGGGAGAGCTTCTAGCTGCTCAGCATATGTCGGATCAGCGGATGGGAGAGTTTAGGGATGCTCAGCGTGTGACTGACCAACGGGTGGGTGATCTCACAGCTAGTCTCCAGACGACCCAGACTCAGATAGCTTGGTTGACTAGAGTATACACTGAGGACTATGATAGAGACCGTGAGGCACCGCCTCTCCCATCACCTCTAGCTTCTTGATGTATTTCTTTTATCTTTCTTTTTGTACTTCGGAGTAACTGTCCGGACTGTGGACTGTACTCTGCTTAAATCATATATATATATAAACATTTGTTATTCCTTTTGGTTGTATATAAATTTATTTCTCATTTAATAGATGCATTATTCTCTTTCAGTTTAGTCTCAAACAACACAGATGCTTATGGTGTGTTATTATTACATCTTTTAAATTTTTATCCTATCTCAGGTCGTGTGGAAGTATACGGTTTCACAGACAAGGCCTGAGATGCTCTGAAACCAAGTTGTCACACCCCAATTGTACACCATTCAGAACGGTGTGATGAACCGCTCACAAACCAACGGTTCAACCAGGATCTCTAATAGGCTATATCCATTAAAAATAAAACCATACACATTCACAACTATAATCAGAATAAATACACAGTAGCGGAAGTCTTATAGTAAATGAACTGAGAACTCTAACTGTAATAATCATAATTAAAATATCAAGTTATTGTTGTATCAACTGAGACATAAATAATAAAATATCAATTACATTCCTTTAATAACTCAAATGAAAAAATATCTAATCGAATATGCATGAGTTGCACTCGCATGAGGAGTCATGCGTATCCACTAAGTCTTCAGCTTCCATTGCAGCAACACGCACGTACACCAGAGCACTCATATAATCTTCAACCGTAGTACCTGCATCATCAACTTAAAATATTCGACATCGAGAGGGTGAGCACACATCATGGCTCAGTGAGCAAACAAAACAATGCAACAAACATATGCATGCATTCAATTCATATCTTTGGTCTGGTAAATAGGTTTACAATGTGCTATAGAAAGGATAGGTGGCCAAAGGTTACGTTTATTGACGCCACACCTCTATACACGAGTGTGTGAAGCCACCCAAAGGTAACGTTTATTGTCGTCCCACATGCACCCACCATGGACAATGTACACGCAAAGGTTACATTTATTGCTGTACCAGTTGCCCATACCAACACGTAAGCTCCTGCTGGCGAGGGCTCACAAACTGGGCTCGCAACTAACCAATCCTAATGCCAATCAGTGTATCCAAGGCCTCACCCCAGCATACCTCAATACGTCCATAGAGATAGGGCTAAGGCCCCCCGACAGAGTCAGAGACTACACGGTCCGAGACCACCTCCCCTCATACCCTACGACGTAATAGTTCTACTAAGGTAATGGTTATACGACGATGTCAGTGGACAAGACTTGAGTTAGAGCTAGAGTGCTGAGGCCCGGCCTATGACACCCCCCCGATACTCGCTCCCATCAAGCACACCAACCACACACAAACATCCACATGCCTATTCCTATCATCATCATCATCATGTTATAAACAGTAATTTAAATATGCATGAACAGTAATAATAGAAATATTGGATGACATGTTGAATGCACATAACAAGCATACACGCATGGAATCAATCATGGCATTGGACTCAAGAATAAAACAATTTATTATTAACCAATTAGTTTAGGTCTTGTTCCCTCACCTTTGCTTGATCGTAAATCCTCTTTCAAGCTTTAAGAATCAACTAAATATCAATATTATATCACTAGAAGACCTAATCAAGTCGATAGAATTTAATTAGAATTAATTTTGATTTTAAAAAGCATGCTGTTAACTGGGGGTCGATGTCAGGGTCGGAGGTTCCATCGACCCTGGGTGCTACCACCCAGATTTTGGACTTCCCGAACACTGGGGGTCGATCGTTAAGGTCCGGTAGGGTCGATTGGCCATCGACCCCCCGTGTGATCCCCTTTGGGTTTAGTCAAATTTTCATCCTACAGTCCATTCCTTCGTGTTTGGGGTCCTATGGCTTGCTTCTACAATCCATTCCACACATGTTCTATGGTCTAGAACCGTAGTTCATTCACCTATATGGTTTTTATGATCTCCCCCATGGTTTTTCATGAAAACCGAGCCATGGATGGATGATTTGGGTTTCTCCTAAATCATTCCCTCTTCACTATCTATTCTAAGGTCTGTAGAATTACATGGAGATAGTATCCATACCTGAGAATTAGGCTTGTTTCTCTGAAGCCTTCTCTTTGATCTTCTTCTCCACTTTCCTTCTCTTCTCTTTCTCTTCTCTTTCTCTTCTCTTTCTCTCAATCCAATTAGGGTTCTAAAAGGAGTGAGAGAGGCTTAGGGTCATCCTATTTATAGAGTAGAAACTCCCAAAATAAGTCCCATTGAGATTAGGAAAGGATCCCATTGAGATTTGGAAAGTTCCTAATTCACGGTTTCTGTCGGCAGACTGGGGGCCGATGAGGGGGTCGGAGATCCCATCGACCCCTGGTTCTAAAATGTCCAACCCCCGATTAAAAACTCAGGGTCTGACTTTAGTACTGGGGGGTCTGACCCTGCCTTGCTGGGTATGTGACCCTCCCCCTTATTTTAGTGTTTTTGGGTCAGTTTAATACCTGGGATCGTGATCTCTCTCACGCACTTGATCCATTTGGCTCGACCATGATGGGTAGACCTGGTTCAAGGTGGTAAGACCGGGTTAGTTTGATACGGGTCTTACATACCGGTCGCCGGTACCAGTCGCATAGGGTGCGACCGGTATGGTCGATCGATATCTCTCTGGAAGACCATACACCCGGTTCTCGCCTTCCATTGGTCACCCCCTATTGATTATATGGTTTCTCCTATACATTCTAGGTCTAAGCATTGAGTTAGAGTTTTTTCAAACTCCATAAAGTCCTAGTTTCGATGATTTTCAACCTAGAACATGAATCTAGGGTTCACCGACTATATTAGGGTTTGATGGCAAATTCAGATTTAGATCAATACCTCGCCTTGCATGGTATTGATCTAATCATGACTAACTTACTATAACACTTAACTTAGAGGAAGGTTTAAGCACTTACCGTTGATCGCAGTAGAGTGTTCTTCCTACAACGGCAATGACAGCTCTTCCCTCTCCTTCCTTAGCTCATTCTCTTCCTTCGATCTCTTTCTTCTCTCTAGGGTTTGTGAGGATCAATGAAAGAGATAATAAGGAGGTTTAGGGTTCCTTATATAGATTAGGGTTGAATTTAGGAAGCCCCCTAACATTAGGAAAGTCCTTTGGTTCGAAATTTAGAAAGTGGGACCCGTAAAGATCCATTTCCGGATCTAAGTGGTCTGCTTACGCAGGCATACCGGTCGACCGGTATCATCGATCGATAGAAAAATATCATTTAGTCTAGTCCGTTTTCATACCTGGTTGTCATCCGCTCGTCTCATCTGGCCCGATGATGATTGGAAGACCTCTTACGACATGAATTAAAGGTTTAGATCAGGTTCACGGAGTGTGGGTCTTACAACTCCCCCACCCTTAAAAGAAATTTCGTCCTCGATATTTGCATGTATGTTTCACAACTACCCCATCCTTAAAATAAATTTTGGCCTCAAAATTTGTACGAACCTTGGTTGTCGAAAAGGTTAGGGTATTCCTTTTGCATCGTGTTCTCTTCCTCCCAAGTGATTTCTTCTACATCTTGGCTTTTCCAATGCACTTTCACATAATGGATATCTTTGCTTCGGAGATGTTATACCTTTTGGCTTGTGAGCATCACAGGTACCACTTCAAATGTCAAGTCCTTTGTTAAGTCTAGTGGGTCTGCTGTCAAGATGTGCGATGGATCCCTGACATACATTTTCAATAAAGAAACATGGAACACATCATGAACGCTTGACATGAATGGTGGTAGAACCAGTTGATATGCCACATTGCCACGTCTGATCAAAATCTCGTATGGTCCCACATACCTGGGGCATAGCTTTCCCTTTTTACCAAACCGTTTCAGACATCGCACAGGTGATATCTTCAAGAACACCTTATCACCCACTGCAAACTCCAGATCTCGACGCCGGTTATCTGCATAGTGCTTTTGTCAAACTTGAGCTGTCTTCACTCTTTCCTTAATTTAATCAATCGCTCAACAAGTTTCTTCGACAAACTCCGGTCCTACAATCCTTCTCTCTCCCACCTCATTCCATAACAGAGGTGTACGACATTTCAACCCGTATAGTGCCTCATATGGAACCATTTGGATCGTAGCCTGGTAACTATTGTTATAAGAAAACTCGAAGAGCTATAGCTTCTCGTCCCAAGCTCCTTTGAAATCTAGGGCACACGCTCGGAGCATATCCTCCAAGATTTGAATAGTTCTTTCTGACTGCCCATCTGTTTGAGGATGAAAAGTTATGCTAAACTTTAACTTGGTTCCCATGGCTTTCTATAGTCCTTCCCAGAACTTTGATGTAAAACGGGGATCTCTGTCAGATACTATACTCTCTGGGGCACCATGAAATCTGACTATATTATCCACATATAGCTTGGCCAGCTTGTCCATGGTATACTGAGGTATGACAGCGATGAATCGAACTGTCTTGGTATGTCGATCGACTATAACCCATACTGCATCCACCGACCTTGGTGTCAAGGGTAGGCCAGTGACGAAATCCATTGTGATACAATCCCACTTCCATGCTGGCTCCGATAGTGGTTGTAGCAAACCTGCGGGTCTCTACCTTTCTGCTTTAACTTGCTGACAATTTAGACATTGAAACACGAATCGAGCTACATCCGCTTTCATACCCTTCCACAAATATAGTCTTCTTAAATCATGGTACATCTTGGTGCTTCCTAGATGTACCGAATATGGGGTGTAATGAGCTTCTGTCATAACTCTATCTTTGATATTTAAGTTCTCACTCTCAGGTATACATAATCATCCACGATACCTGAGTACCTTGTCTGAATCCAGGGTAAAATCAGGGTTGCTTTTATCCTTCTCTAGATCTTCTTGCACAGTCTTGAGGTGTGGATCCTATAGGATTACTACTTTGACCTCATCTATGAGATCCGATGAGATCTTCAAAGCTGCGAACATCAATGTGAACTTATGAATTAAGCCCTGTTCCACTGGATCTCCTGCAGTCTCTAACATATGCTCTTTAATTGAGCCTGAGGCTGCAGCACATAGTACAGCGCTTGTACTAGGTCCTGCCTCTGGTTTCAACGCCGACTTTCTACTTAAGGCATCAGCCACAACGGTTGCCTTACCCGGATGGTACTGGATGTCACAATCGTAATCTTTTAATAGCTCCAACCATCTCCTCTGTCTCATATTCAGGTCCTTTTAAGTAAAAAGGTAAGTCAAACTCTTGTGATCTGACTTGATCTGAAACTTTTCACCATAAAGGTAGTGCCTCCAAGTCTTGATTGCTTGAATGACCGCTGCTAACTCTAGATCATGCGTAGGATAGTTCTTCACATGCTCTTTCAACTGTCTTGATGCGTAGGCAATCACCTGTTCTCCTTGCATCAACACACATCCAAGACCCAACCCTGAGGCATCCATATATAGGGTAAATGGCAAGCTTGGTGCTGGGATGGTCAGGATAGGTGCAGAGACTAGTCTTGACTTCAAAGTCTGAAAGCACTTCTCATACTCATCTATCTATATGAACTTTTCTCCTTTCTTGGTTAGTCTGGTAAGTGGAACGGCGATCCTTGAGTAGTCTTCCATGAATCTTCTATAGTAACCAGCCAATCCAAGGAAACTACGAATCTTCGCAATTGATTTTGATGCATCCCATCCAACTATAGCTGCGATCTTGCTTGGATCTACCTTGATACCGTCTGCAGATACTATGTGACCCAAGAAGGCCACTTCCTTTAGCCAAAATTCGTATTTCTTGAACTTGGCTTAAAGCTTCTCCCTTCTTTGCCGTTGTAGGGCTGCTCTCAAATGTGTTGCATGAGCCTCCCTGTCCTTTGAGTAGACCAAGATGTCGTCAATGAATACGATGACCGAAGTGTCCAACATGTCATGAAACACTCGGTTTATCAGTTCCATGAATGACGTTGGAGCATTAGTCAATCCGAATGACATTACGAGGAATTCATAATGCCCATACCTTGTTCTGAAAGCAGTCTTCGGAATATCTGTTGCCTTGATCTCCAAGTGGTGATACCCTGATCTAAGATCAATCATCGAGAAAACTTTTGCACCCTGCAACTGGTCAAACAGATCATCGATCCTAGGCAAAGGATATCGGTTCTTGATGGTTAACTTGTTCAACTCTCGGTAGTCGATACATAGTCGTACGCTACCATCCTTCTTCTTTACAAACAATACAGGTGCTCCTCATGGCGATATGCTTGGTCGTATGAAACCCTTATCTAGTAGTTCTTGTAACTGGGTCTTCAACTCCTTTAATTCTGTAGGGGCCATCCTGAACAGTGCCTTAGACACCGGTGCCGACCCTGGCATGAGGTCTATCACGAACTCTGTAGCCATGTCTGGAGGTAGACCTGGTAGATCTTCTGGAAATACATCCGAAAACTCTCGTACCACATCTAGATCTTCCATCTTTGGCACATCTGCAGTGATGTCGACCACAGACACTAAGTACCCACTCCTCCCTTCTCTAAGCATCTCTTAGCTTTTAGGGCAGAGAGGATCAACTTCCACTTCCTAGGTAATTTGGTTCCAGTGAAGCTAAACTCCTTTCCTTTATCATTTTTAAAAATAAGTTTTCTTTCGCCACATAATAAGGATGACGTCGAAGTCTGCCATCTCAAGTTGAACCAGATTTGCTTCTAGGTTTCGGCCCTCAATACTAACTGTACACCGCCCATAGCATTCATTCAATGCCACTTCTACTCCCAACGGAGAGCGAACTATCAAGATTGGGGTTAAACACTTGATAGGTAATTCTATTCGCTTCCCAAAAGACATAGAAACAAAGAAGTGTATAGCCCCAGAGTCAAAGAGTACTCTGGCGGGTACACCAGCTATATTTACAGTTCCTGAAATTTAATTATCCCTTAGTTCTACATGCTCAAACACAACAAAACAGTAAGCCAAATAGTAAGGGACGGAATCATACTAGTAACTACATCAGGTGATGTGACTGCCTCTTCAGTGGTAACTGCAAATATTTTTTCTTGTTGTGGTAGTTGCTTTTTAGGTAGAGTACAGGTCTTTGCATAATGACCCAATTGTTGACAGTTGAAACATTTGACGTTTGGGTTTTGTCCAGCTACCTGTGATGGTGGTGGTGCAGTAGTATTCCTTACTGGCACCACAGCAGACTGAGCCCTGTATGGGCGGAATGGTCTAGTGTTCCCTCCACCCGAAGTCTCAGTAGCAGGCCTCTTCAGTCCCCTGTTTTGAGCAAAGAATCTGTCACTTTGGCTTGATTCAATCGCCCCAGCAATCTGTACAGCCTCGTTATATACTTTCTTCTCCAAACCCAAGACGTGCTCTTAGATACTTCCTCGTAATCCCATGGTGAATCTGTAGGTCTTGGTTTCCTCCTCTTGCATGCTTGCTGGAGCAAAGAAAAACAGCTCTTCATACCTATGCTGGTACGCATCAACAGTCAACTGGGATTGTTGCAGGTTAAGGAATTCCTTCTCCATTTGATCACGAAAGCTCTTCGGAAAGTACTTATCAAAGAAGGCTCCCTTGAATATTTCCCAGGTGATCTGGGTGTGCTTTGTCTCCAAATATGTCCGGGTAGAATTCCACTAGGCATTAGCATTTTCCTTGAGCATGTGCATAGCAAATAACACCTTCTCATCCTCCGTACAAGTCATCGGACAGAAGTTCTTCTCCATCTCAGCAACCCATTGTGCAGGCCATAGTGGTTTTCCTGGTTTCCCTGTAAAAGTAGGGGGTTTCAATTTCAAAAACATATCCACTGCTCAGCTTAGGTCATTCTACCCCTGTGCATTTGTTCCATACCATGGTGGTGGGTACGGATAGATCCCTTAATAGGCAGACGACGTTGGAAATGGTGTAGTGGTTGTAGATTCTGTCCTTGGCCCATCGGCCCAATACTACCATCCATTGGCAGTGTGGTGTTATTTCCCCCAAACTCAGGCATACCTTCTGTAGGAATATATCCCGGTGGCCTGAACATCTTGAGCATCTAGTTCAGGAACACCTTCTGCTGAGCTTCCATCTGATAAATCAGATTCGTCACAATAGTCTCAGAGTTAGTGTGAGGAGGGCCTGTCAAATTTGTTGGTGCTCTGGGACTTTTCCCTTTTCCACCTTCTGGGTTCAGGTTTTGCTCATCTACAATTCCTGCTTCCACATTGTCCTCGGCTTGACGCCCCCTTGAGTGGTGACGCTTTCGTGAGCCTCTACGACCATTTCCACCTACCATCTTAAATTACTCTTTCCTGTTTGGATCTGGGAAGAAGACATAACACATGTGGTACAATCGAATAGTCATAATAGTGTTAGTCTTTAACAAGTACAAGGCGAAAATCGTAAGGGAAGCTTTAATCCAAATTTTAAAAATTTCCTCATCATTTTTTTTTGTCCGGTCGCCACTTACCGGTGGCGACACTGTAGAGTATGTGCGACCGGTATGATCGATCGGTCAGCACCACTCTCTTGACCAAGAGGTACCGGTCACAGGTACCAAGGGGTACCCGTCGACCGGTATAGGGCAAAC
This sequence comes from Protea cynaroides, assembly GCA_028583415.1. Lineage (NCBI taxonomy): Eukaryota > Viridiplantae > Streptophyta > Magnoliopsida > Proteales > Proteaceae > Protea > Protea cynaroides. The sequence goes on from CM053266.1 coordinate 10,094,812, forward strand.
CGTCGACCGGTATGCCCAAAAGGGCTTTAAAATCGCAAAAAAGTGAGTTTTTTTTTCTCACTTTTCTTCTTTCCATTCTCTCCGATGACGATTTCTCTTTGACTTGGTGAGTTTCTACAGTCCGATCGGTGACCTTAAGAGCGATCCTCTTCCGATCAAGGCCTTGAACATCGTCTCCAAGTAAGGTTCTTCCTTCCTTTCTTCCTTTTTACATCGTTTCTTCATGGTTTCTTGCCCAAAAAATAGATTTTTCTTCGTTTGGAAGATTCTAATCGTAGGAACTCTTTTCCTTCGGTTTAGAATTAGTTTAGGGACCTCTATGAACAAAAGCCATCAACGTATTTGAGGTTCCACCGTATGGTTTTTCTAAAAATCAAAATTTTGGGTTTTTGACCTAGGTTGTGGTCAAAATTGATTTTTTTCTTGTAATTGCTAAATTTCTTGCTTGTTTGATGATTATTTGGTTTCCATAAGATGTTGATTTGTTACATAAGTCCTCCTACCCAAATTTTGGGTGAGTTCGAGGCTTTTGCTTCAATTACTGTCGTTATGCTGTCGAAATTTCAAAAATTCTAACCAATTTCTCATGTGTTTTGTTTTTGTTTTGTAGTTCACCATGTCTCAACATCGTGGTGCTGGTAAACATGCATTCGCTCCTGGCATGAACCGTCCGCACCAGCCGGTTTTGCCGTTTGATGTGCGGTGGTTTCATTCTACGACGGCGCAAGCCAGTATTCCTTGGTTGAAGAGAAGAACATCGAATCGGGGCGATGTGTAAACCTGGAGCAGCTACAACGATTTGACGTTGAAGTAGCCTTCGGTGCACTTGGGTAGTTACCCATCATTACTTACACAGTGACTACCTGTCCCAACCTAGTCAAGCATTTCTACGCTAACCTGGAGGTTGAGGGGAATGTCAACAACTTCAGCCATGGTAGGGACCTCCACCCAACCAGCTTTGTCAAAGGGGTTCCCATATCCTTCGACATTCATCAGCTCGCTGATCTTTTGGGGATTCCAAATGATGGTGACTTGGTTTACTTCGACCCCAAGATGAAGGGCTTCTTTACTGATGATCTACGCCAGGAGGTTTCAGAGCAGATCCTTAACCCAGGGGCACCCATGAAAGCTGCCAATTTGAAACCTGTTCCTCGGGTATATTGCCGCATCATCCAGCATGACATTGTTCCTCAGAGTGGCCACTATAGTGAGTTATCTCAGCTCACCCAGTACCTGACTTACTGTGTCTACACTAGGGAGCGGGTCTGTCTTCCTTACATTATCATCAGGACCATGCGTCAGGCTACCATGCCCAATCAGATAAGCAACCTTCCTTATGGCCAGCTTATCACTACACTCTTGCAACGCCTTCGAGTAGACATGAGGGGTGAGATTACGGTTGAGGACACCATGACCTCAGACATTGACTAGGATGCCATTGTCATGATGAGGATGGACAATCTGCCCATCAGTGATGAGGAGCTAGAGGCTCATCCTCGTCTGCTTAGGAGGGTAGCAGCAGCAGCAGCCAATGCGGCTCATGCAGAAGAGGCAGGGGATGATGGTGATGATGATTAGATGGAGGACATTCCAGCACCGGCACCGCAGCCCATACCTACAGCGGGACCATCCCAGCCTCCTCTTGATACCATAATGGGTATGTTTATGGAGATTCGGTATGCCCAGCGTGAGATGAACCGTGACCTCGGGTGCCTTTCTCGCAGCCTCAGAGTCACGCAAGAGCAGGTATATTGGCTCAGGATAGCATATGAGCGTGATTATGACATCACTGACTCTATTCCTCCTATGCCCCCAACCCCATGATAGATCTTTTATTTTTTTCTCCCTCACAGTATGATTTTTATTATAACAAGGTAACTGTCCGGCTTGTGGAGTGTACCCTGTGGTACAATTAACTCTTACTCTTTGGATATTTTATGTTTATAAAATTTTCTTCTTACTTGTCATGGTAATTTATGATCATTCTGTTTGTCACTATGGTTTCCTCACTAGAGCATGTCTATTTATTAATTCCACCTTTAGTATAGTACATTATGCTCTTTAGTATTTAGTCCCAGGCATCAAACAGGTGCTTAAGGTGTGTTTTTATTAAAATTTTTAAATTCTTCCTATCTCAATTCATTGACTCAGTTAAGTGCAAATATGGTCTGTTGGACAGAGCCTAAGAGCTCTAATACCAAGTTGTCACACCCCAATTTTGACTGAACTAGAAGTGTGAGTGAACCGTCACTGAACCAATGGTTCACACCAAGATCTCAATAAGACCGTGTCCACTCATACAAACCATTGCACATAACCATAATCAGAATATAATAAAATACAGCGAAAAGCCTTAAATTAAATTAACTGAGTACTCTATTGATAATTTAATAAAATAACCAATTATTTTTCACACCAAAACGTAAATAATTATCCTTACATCAATTCTATCTCCAACTGAAAATAAATAAAAATAAATTAAATGAACATCCTAGAGGTACGCGTAGAAAGGGCACTCGCATGAAGCGTCATGCTCGTTCTCTCCTGCTTAAACTTCTAAAGCAGCAACACCTCCATACACCGTAGCATCCATGTAGTCCTCCACATTATAACCTGCATCAACATCTAAAAACATGTATATATATACAGGGTGAGCTCACAACTTAGCTCAGTAAGACAATCAGACAACGCAACAAACATATGCATGAGTAACATTCACATTATGGTCTGGTTTTAAGTTTGCAATGTGTTATAGAAAGGATTGGCGGCCACCGCACCTCTATACACGAGTGTGTGAAGCCACCCAATGGATCAAACACCACTGTCATCCCATATGCACCCACCATGGAATAGAGATAGAGCTAAAGCGTCCGAATCAAACACTGCCAACACTTACCTTGATACCCTACACATACGAACACGTAAGCCCCTATTGGCGAGGGCTTGTAAACTAGGCTCGCAACTAACCAATCCTATATGTCATCACAGTAGGCCCTATTCCAGTACAGCTCCCTACGGCATAGAGATAGAGCTAGAGTCTAGTGGACAGACCGAAGACCACAATGCCACTTCCTCCCCCTGATACCCTACCAGCCCCAAGCATGCTAAGACAAAATGATATGAAAAGGTGCTAGTATGAGGAATGATCCCAGACCCCAGGCCCTTCCCATCTACACACCAACGAAAATAATCACATGCCTAACAGTCACATCCTAGCATAACAAGTATGCATGAACAATAATTATAACTGAAAGTAAAGATGACATGCGAGTATGCACAAACACCATTCCATATAATCATAGTTTTTAGCAACATTTTACGATTATTAAATTATTAGGGTTTAGGTCCAATTACCTTACCTAACGCTTGATTGATAGCTTGCTCCGCGTCACAGAATCCAAACTTGCTATCACAAGGTCCTACACGATGTTAAGGTTGAGTTAGAATAGTTTTTCTTAGGGTTTACTGATGTAAGCCAATTTTGGGCTTATGGAACTAATGGATCGGGAGAGTGGACTTATACCAAATCAAAGGAATCAAAAGGGAGGTGAAGTGCAGAAATGGATTTTGAATTTTGTTAAAGGTAAAGAAAGAAAAGGATATAATTGATGGAAGTGAAGGTGGGGTGACTTACTTCTCTTCTAGGATGTAAATCAACTCCAAAGGTGGCCTACAACTCTTCAAGGATGTAGGTGAAGAATAAAATTCCAACTCTTCTAGGATGGAATGAAATTTCTTCAAGGTTTCAAGGGAGAACTCTTCTAGGTTCAAGAATTGCACTTAGGCAAATTTCATTCATAAGAATCATTTCAAATTGTCTCTACAATACAAACTACTTTGGTGGCCTTTTATAGGCATAATAGAGAAAATAAAAAGACAATCATATCTTTAAATCCACAATAGAAAAATAAACTCTTCCAATGCAAGGGGTTACTCCAATGAGCATTGATGCAAGTTCCAAAGTCTTGATTCAAGGTCCAAGGTATTGATGTTAGGTTCAATGTCTTGATGCAAGCTCCAATGTCTTGAGTAAAGGTCCAAGGTATTGATGTTAGGTTCAATGTCTTGATGCAAGCTCCAATGTAGAGAAGACTCTAGAAATATTGACCTGCATAGGCCACCTCATTATCCACTAAAGACTTGAAAGGTCACCAAAAAGGGGCTGGTTTTAAGGAGCAAGGGCCAGGTTCATTGGTTCTTTTGTAGCTTGGTTCATACCTTGGTCTTGGGCCAAATGGGCTTTGTAAGCTTGGGCTTTGATACGGGCCGATCTTCGTAGTTGGACTGCATCATTTACGTTGGTCGAAAAACCAACTGGGTCAAAACACTCCTCGCAGTGCAGGCCGATCGTGGGTACCAGTCGCAGCACTGTGGGGAAAGGTGCGACGGTATGGTCGACCGATCCCCTCCACAGACCAGTCTCTGGGAGATACTGGTCGCAAGTACTGGTCGAATAGGGTGCGACCAGTATGGTCCACCGGTATGTCTCTGGAAGACCATACACCCGGTTCTTGCCTTTCGTCGGTCACCCCCTATTGATTATATGGTTTCTCCTATACATTCTAGGTCTGAGCATTGAGTTAGAGTTGTTTCAAACTCCATTCAAGTCCTAGTTTCGATGATCTTTAACCTAGAACTTGAATCTAGGGTTTACCGACTATATTAGGGTTTGACGACAAATTCAGATTTAGATCAATACCTCGCTTTGCATGGTATTGATCCAATCATGACTAGCCTACTATAACGCTTAACTTAGAGGAAGGTTTAAGTACTTACCGTTGACTCACAGTAGAGTATTCTTCGTCCAAAGGCAATGGTGGCTCTTCCCTCTCCTTCCTTAGCTCTTTCTCTTCCTTCGATCTCTTTCTCCTCTCTAGGGTTTGTGAGGATCAATGAAAGAGATAATAAGGAGGTTTAGGGGTCCTTATATAGATTAGGGTTGAGTTTAGGAAGCCCCCTAACATTAGGAAAGTCCTTAGGTTTGAAATTTAGAAAGTGGGACCCACAGAGATCCGTTTCCAGATCTAAGTGGTCTGCCTACGCAGACATACCGGTCGACCGGTACCATCGATTGGTATGAAAAATATCATTTAGTCTGGTCCGTTTTCATACTGGTTGTCATCCGCTCGTCCCGTCTAGCCCGGTGATGATTGGAAGACCTATTACGACATGAATTAAAGGTTTAGATTGGGTTCATGGAGTGCGGGTCTTACAGATGCAACTAATGATAACATATCCCATACTATGTATCCTATTATCCAATTACAAACCATTTTTATTTTCTCAAAATACTGCCATATTCATATACAAATACCCAATTTAAAAAGGAGTAAATATGTTACATTGTTCTTGATAGATATATTCATCTACCAACAAAAATAATCATAATATTCAGAGTATATCAGGGAAGGGAGAAAGTAAGGAGAGAGCTACGTCATGCATAGACGTAATCACAACAGGTGCAGCCCTCGCCATGCTTTCTACCAATATCCTTGATATTAGTAACCACACTAGCCAAAGGGGACTCCATAAACTTAGCAATAGAGAAATCACCTATAGAAGGATTTGAAAAGAAGTGTCGACATGAGGGTGAACTCACATCTCAGCTCAGTGAGAAATCTAGTAACACATGCAATGCACATACAACATCCAATGATATGAAATGCAATTTATTTTATATTAGGTCTCAGGTTTGTGTTTCCACATCCTGGTCGAAGATAGAAGCTGAATAAACGAACCCCAGGCCGCTAAATGACTTATACAGGTAAACTCCTCTGTGGGGACACCCATCCTTACAGGGTTCGTCACCTCCCACCATAGACCCCATATATGCCAGCTACCGTACACCCATACATCACTGACTCCCCCTAGGGTCACCCAACCTTTGGGAGTGCAAAGCTATGCTAGTATCTTTACCCGTACTGGAGGGCGTAGGAAACAGGAAATAGCACCACCTATGTCTATTATGTTCATTCATTTTACTTTGGCTGCCCGCCAGTAGAAGTCCCTAGATTACCACTCCTATGGATCACGGTACCCCCACTTACATGTCGATATAACCATCGTGCTATCTATCACACCCCAATTTTAGAGAACCAGAAGTGTGAATGAACCGTCATATGAACTAGCAGTTGCGTTAGGATCTCATAAGATCGTGCCAACAATCTAAACCATACACATTCCACATCACAATCAGAGATAATAAAATAAATAACGAAAGTCTTTATAAATAATGAACTGAGTGTTTAACATGATAAATAAATATTAATTCAGTTATCTTCAAACAAACCAAAACATAAATAAATAAATTATTACACGTTCCATAGCTAAAATAGGAAATTAAATTTAAGAGTAAACACACTAGAAGCACTCGCATGAAGAATCATGCTCGTCCTTCACATTATGCACGTCTATAGCAGTCACGTGTCCATAGGATGGTGCGTTCATATAACCCTCCACTGTGGTACCTACATTATTAACTAAAAATATTTGATGTTGAAGGGTGCGCACACAACACGACTTAGTGAGAAAACAAAACGATACACATACATATACATACATTCAATTCATATCCTTGGTCTGGTATAAGTTTGCAATGTGCTATGGTAAGGATAGGAGGCCACCACACCTTGATGCACGAGAGTGTGAGCATGCCTAATGGATCATACACCGTTGTCGCCCCATATTACTCAGTACAGAATAGAGATAGAGTTAGAGTTCCTGGACTATACACCTCCAAACCCCCCTCATATCTTACCCCATGGCCCATACCAATACATATGCCCCTATTGACGAGGGATTGTAAATTGGGTTCGTGTCTAACCAATCCTAGAGGTCATCACAGCTTTGTATCCAAGGCCTTACCCTAACATCCCTCAATATGTCCATAGAGATAGAGTTAGGGTCCATCGGTAGGGCTTACAACCACACATCCGTGGTCACCCTCTTGATATCTTATGACGTACTAGTTCTACTAAGGTAACAACGATACGATGATGTCAATGTAACTAGTGGTTTGAAGCTACAACCTCTTCCTATCCAACACACTAACCATACATAAGCACTTGCCTAATCCTATCATCATCATCATCATAATAGAATAGAAAGAATAATAAATATGCATGAACATGAATAATAGTTATTGGATGACATGTGAGATTCACAAACATTCATACAAGTATAGCATCATCGTAGTAACAGGAAAAATAAAAGATAAGAGTGGCTTGTTATTATCTAATTAGTTTAGGCCTTGTTCCCTCACTTGTGAATGATGTTTATTCCTCTTCCAAGCCTTGAAAATTACTTTGAACTAGTTAGAAACCTAAACAATTTATGAATTTAGATTAGGGTTTGATTTCATCAAGTTACTGCAGTTGAAAACCTTGTCTGGTCTCCAAAATATGCTTCCAGCCAATGACTGATTGACTCTGTAGTCTCCATTATATGTCGATCAGACATTGTGCGGTCGACTCTATGGTTGTGCATTGGTCGATAGCTGAAGCGACCACACAAACCCTAGGCACTTCTTAAGAGTCTATGGTTGACTCACTGGTCGCACCATATAGTTGACCAGTGATCCGACCACACAAATTTCTGGTCAAGTTATCTTCCAGTCCAAACTTCTTCTGAGTAAACTCTTTGGCTCAACACTGGAGTTTATCCTAAGGTTATTCTATGGCCTTTAATCATTGGTTTTCAATTAACAATTAACCTTAACCTATTGTTCATGATTTTCCTTTAGGTTGCTTGGAAGATCTCATAATCTAAGTCACAATGTTGGGTTCATCTCACCAACAACATGATGGGAGATCTATTCTAATCAACCTAACATCTATAGAGATAGGTTTCTTACCTTAGGTTCCTTGCTGTAGAGATGGAAACCATTGACAAGCTTTTCTACAAAATCCTTCTCGAAGCCTTCCTCTCCAAGTCTCTTTTTCCTTCTTCTCCTCTATTTCACTGAATTCTAGGGTTTAAGATTGATCCAAAAGAGTGAGAGAGGGTAGAGGGACGTCCTCTATATAGAGACAAAATCTTCATATAGAGTCCTCTCACAATTAGGAAAGAGACCATCTCAAATTAAGAAAGTTTCTTAAACATGGAGTCGGTTTTGGGCTTGACCAGTTGACTCTATGGACGTAAAATTCATCGACCACACAATCTAAAATAGTCGACAGGTCGATTTTGTGGTCTCAAATTTCTAAGTTTGACTGGTTGACCACACAAGTACTAATAGTCGACCACACAACTAAATTTGACTATTTTTGGCTTACATAGTCTTGTGGTTCCTTCATACTATTGGTTCGCTCGAGCTGGCTATGATAGGAAGACCTGACATGACACGGTTAAACCAAATTAATGGAGTGTGGGTCTTATACTATCCACCAGCAGAGAACCCCAGATCCACTCCCATGGATTATCGTGTCTACCACTAGAGTGCTTACATTCCAATATGATTCATGTGTTCGTACTTCCATGCAGCACACAAACCACCATACATGGTTGCAATCCAACATAACTCATGCACCCGCACTCCTATGCATCACACAAGCCATCATACATAGCTGCATAAATTCATAAATAAAAACTATACTCTAACAGTGAATCTCGGCTCCACTCCCATTGGTCATTGTGCTCCCGCTAGAGCCTAGCATTAACAACGTGGCCTGTGTATTGTCCTCCCATACTCCACATGTCCATCATACCCAAACAATCATACGAACATTCATAGTTGTTATAATGCAAATGCATACTCATACATAGCAATCATGGAAAGCATACAATTAAATAACAACCTAAGTATGTTACTAGGAAAGAGACATGTTATTAAGAATGTCCTATGTCTAAGGACCTGATTGCACAAAGAGTGCAGCAGTAATCCGAAGCCACATAGAAGGCTTCAACGATCACCCTTGTTCAATACCTGTTTAACATATAAGGGTTTGTTAGTTTGGTTTCATAGCTTTTAATCAACATGGACAAGCCTTACATGCCCATATACGGGTCCCATGGAAGGTAGGAACCGAAAGGATGGTCTTCCTAATCATTACTAGGCTTATAGGTCAATACAGAATGAACCTACAGATGAAACCAATAAAGGGTTCCACCGGTATGTTCAACCAGCAAACACTTGGAGTATTTTCTAAGTAGGTGGCGCCAGAAGGATGAGCAGATACTCGACCATCCAGTTGGTCATCCAGTTTGTATACTGATATAAACCCTAGGATACCAGTATGTTTTTTGGAAGCTAGGCTGGGTGATCGGTCATCCGACAATGGCTCTGCTTAACATTAAGCCTAAAATGGAGAATCCAAACCAAGCAAATCCATTGGGAACCTGTCGAACGGTTGGGGCTAATGCAGAGGATCGTACCTCTGGTACGAGACTTCAATTAGTTCATTAATTCATAAGCCAAGGCATTTGCCTTGGTGGAACCATGGCTTGACTAAGCAGTTGAACGGACATGTTTGTAAATCCGGTACGTGGCACCGGTTCAGACCCAGAAACCAGGTCACAAATTGAGCAATGTTTCCAAGCCTTGGAGACTTGTTCTCTACTACTAAACTTCCATTTTAGTTGGTGGAGAACTCATTTCCACTATTATTAGGCACAATGGGAGCCATTTATGGCTCTAATAACTCTTCCAATAGAGTTGGTGAACCATCCCTAGGTTTTCTAGGTCATTATGAAATCTCCATTAACAGAGCTTCAACAACCAAACATCCTTGCATTATTCTCCAAGGGAGAAGGAAGGAAGGAAACTTTACCTTTAATAACTCCCTCAATGGAGTTGGATAAATCTAAACCTCGGTTTCCTAGGTCATTAATGGTGGTCACCATTAATGGTACTCAACCACCATGGTTGCTAACCATCAACACAAGGAAGGAGGAAGTTCATGAACACTTACCTCCAAGGATCAAAGCTAGGGCTTGAGTTCCTTAGCTTTAAGCTCCAACTCTCCTCTTCTTCTTCTCTACTCTCTCACAATCTTCCACGGTTCAAGAAGAGTGAAAGGAGGGCTTGGTCCCCCTTCTATAGAAATAGGGAAGAGAGAGAGTGTGTAACTCGAGTTTAACCGTATGAACTCAACCGGGAGAACGTTACACCTGTAGGATCCACCGGTTGGGCTAAAGTACAACTTATTTTCCAACTCTTTGGCTTGGATGCTTTGGGATGCATACCCCTTTTGCTTAAGGTTTACTAGGATACCTTATACTGCCAAGTATACATAGTGAAGACTCACCTAAGGTTCGGATACCATCTTCGGATCTACATCAGGTGCTCCATCAGTCGACATACTAAGACTTGGCACCGGAGGAATCCAGGTTAGAGGTTAGTAAGGGATTCTGGGTGCTGGTCTCACAATCCCCTTAATTTATAAGAATTTCGCCCCCGAAATTAAGGCGTACCTCAGTCTTCAAATAAATACAAATACGTGTCCCGTATTGCATCTTCACTTTCCCAAGTGTCTTATTCAATTGCATAACTACGCCAATAAACCTTCACATAGGGGATGGAATGATTCCACAATTGTTGCACCTTTCTATCTAATATTGCCACAAGTTCCACAGTGCATGATAAATCTCGGTCAATTTGTGGAACATCCACACTCAAGATATGCGATGGATCATGAACGTATTTCTACAAAAGCGAAATGTGGAATACATTTTGAACTTCAGATATACGGGAGGCAAGGCTAACTGATATGCCACCTTACCGCTTCTCTCCAGAATCTCATATGGACCAATATATCTGGGACTCAGCTTTTTATCTTTTGCCGGGATGGATTTAAGCATCCCAATGTGGTTCCATGAGAATTTGCTTTTTAGTGGGAAAAATTAATTCTGCACGAATCTTTTTTTCTGGCGGAAAATACTGATTTTGTGCTGATTTCTCCACTGGTTGAGCCTGGGTAAGACAATGTGATTCCCCTCCTTATAATATTGCCGAGGAAGAAAGTCTGAGACTGAAAATGCAGATTCCATATGAGTCGGATTTTTAGTGAGAACAGCTGATTCCACGCGGATCGACTTTTCTATTGGAAGAAGCTGATTTTGTGGGGATCTCTCATCTGGGTTGAGTCTAGATGCTTAATTGTGACCTCTTTCCTGGAAATACTCAATTAAAAAAGAGGATTCGAGGTTGGAAATGCTGATTCTGTGCAAGTCTGATTTTATTGAGAAATGCCGATTCCGCACAAATCTACATTGTCAAAGGCATGTTTAAAAATCTAGATCGAAGAAAGGTGGTGAAAATGGGGTGTTTACAGCCCTTCTTTTATCTCTATCCCATTCTAATTAAGACCATAATTTTCTATTGGTTCATGATACTCAAATAAATAAATGAATATTTTTATTAAAATTTCAGCAAAGTTATCTTGGATTTTAATGCTTACTTAATGTTTTAATCCTCTTCTTTTATCCAGAGTTTGGTTTAGCAGTTGAAAAACTGCAGCATAATGTTTGAGAAAAATGATAGTGTATTCCTAAGTTAAATACTAATATGAATTATATTTTATTTGGAATTAATTTTAGTGGACTTAATTTTTATATAAAATTAGTGCACTCATAAATAATTGAAGAATTCTTTTCCAAATGCAATCGATATAAAACATAGGTTGCAATAAATAGGAATATATATTACATACCAAGATTAGTGTAGATAAATCAAGTAATGCATAAATTATAACTTATAAGATAACAATGACAAAATCAATCTTATCTCTATTAACTTATAAGATAACAATAACAAAAACAATCTTACCTCTATTAAACAGGGTCGACTACATGGATCCTTATACTTTACACTCCACTAAACTCTATTCGAGGTCATACTAAATACAGGGAATAAGTTATGCTTGTCTTTCCTCTGCACGTCTCTTACAGTCATTTTAGATTTGCTCTTGATTTTTTATGTTCCTCTAATCTGAATCAAATCACTCATCCATGCATCTAAAGGTCTCCAATGACTATAGTTATGCCACCTCAAAAAAATTTCTTTTACTTTATCATCTGGAGTTACTCCCATATTAACTCTAATAAAGTCATTCCTGACTTTATCCTTTCTAGTTTGTAATCACTTATATCAAATGACTATAAACACTGACATTGGTACCATGATGAATGGAGTAAGAACTTAAAGTTAATAAAACTCATAAGTAGAACATCTAATGCATGTGGTAGATTCAATAGACAGCTTTTTATTTAAGAAAATGTGTATCCAAAATTGTAAAATAATAGCTGGTTAAAATGTAAAAGGAATCAATCTTCTGCCTCCTCTTCTTTTTCCTTCTTCTTCCTTTTTTTTCATTTTTCTTCTTTTCTTTGCCGGCAACACAACACACAAGCGTGATGCTGGCATTTGTCTAATACGATGAATGAAGACAGGGGTTGCTAGGGTCAATCAGGGCCAACACAGCCCAATTACAGTCAATCAGGGCTAGGTTGGTCTGAGCACTCATAGGACTGGGCCTGGGCTGACTTTTCCAAGCCCGAGCAAATGCGGAATTGGGCCTAGGCTGAATACCCATGCCTGACCTAAGGCTGGACTGGGCTTGGGCCTAGGATGGGTTAGGGGGACATCCAACCCAGCCCAGTTGCACCCTACTATTAGTGCCAATGTGCTTATATGTCGTCTACATATGAAGTGGAAATGTAGAAATATAGAAACCATATATGGTCTCTTATTTAACATATCATTCGCAAGTTTGCCTCTCATATATTTCTTATATTTCTCATACATCGATAAATTTTTGGTTTACATCATCATTGCTCAGCTATATATATATATATATATATTTGGGTTTTTTTGGGGATTTGATAGGTTCGAACCTGAATTGGGAAAAGAAACCACCAAGCTCTTTTTTGTAAGATTTGTTTTCATGCCGAATTTGCTTATGAAGCCTAATATCCATACAGAGGGCAAGACCTTCTTTATGAATAATGTTGATTAGATCTCCATAGGTGAGATTCTCATAAGGAATGTTCCTCTTATGTTCATCTTGAATTTTTTTTTTGATTTTCTCAGAGAATAATGTTGGTAATCCAGTGAGAAAGTTTTGGTATCATCGGGCATAATTAAAGAATAAACCCGTTTGTTGATTTTGCAATATTTTGCAGCATGGCCAAATTTACAACAATTAAAACAATTTGTATTTTTGTATGGATTGTTAGATTTCGATTGGGACGGTTCGATAGTCTTAGTAGACTGATCGGGTTTTGGAGTGTTCTTTTGAGATGAATATTTGTTTTTGAATTTCCCATATTTGGGTTTTTTGGGGATTTTGTGAGATTTTGGAGATTTGATAGGTTCGAACCCGAATTGGGAACAGAAACCATCAAGCTCTTTTTTGTAAGATTTATTTACATGCCGAATTTGCTTACGGAGCCTAATAAATTTCAACCCTCATCAGGGCCTTCCATGTAAAATGGTGGGCAAACTATGATACAAAGTTTTGCATCAAAGAAGTCATCATCAAAGCCTTAACTGGCATCGAAGCAGCAAATGCAACTCTCAATACTCAACAGGTTCATTTGACCTCCTATCAAATACTCAAAGCCAAGCAAGCAGAAATTGAAGCCCAATTGGTCCTTTTACATCAAAATTCAACTAGTTCAGATGAAGAATCAACTAGGTCCGTTCATGGATTTTTTCATCTGTCCCAAGAACAATTTGCCCAAGATCCGTATGCATCCGATCCGGATCCTAATGCATTTTCAGGGCTTGAAGAGCTTGTCCAACAATTTGTTATACAAAGACGTCGATTATATATATATATATATATATATATATATATATATATATATATATATATATATATATAATCAATTGAAATAACAAAAATAGAAATGATTCAAAAAAACTAAATTAGATGTAACTGCAAATAGAATTGGGGTGTACTAAAGGAAAAACTTTGCTTCTGCTCATTCTTTTTCTTATTTATTATTAACTCTTCTTGCTAGGTCAAAGTGAAAAGTGGGAGAAGTTTTCTTTTATTAACTAAAGAGAAAGTTTAAAATGCAGGTTACATTGATAGAGACACACTTTCATATTTGTTTGGAAATGATATTTTAATTTGTAATTTGGAATATTTAAATGTTTTGTTCTTCAATGTACAACATTGCCCAAGTTATGAATTAATAAAAGTTACATCTGTTTCCTTAATTTTAATAGTCTTAATATATGGACAAGTCACAGGAATACCTGTCAACCTAGAAGTAACATAATTCCATTATGAGCAGGTGGATGGGTTGGATATTTCTCATATGATACTATAAGACATGTGGAGAAGAAGAAGCTTCCATTCTCTAATGCACCTAAAGATGACAGAAAACTTGCAGATATTCATCTAGGCCTTTATGATGATGTGATAGTGTTTGATCATGTGGAGAAGGTACTATTTTATTCTCCTCTTTTATTTTGAGATGCATAGGATAGAGAAAAAGATTGGAATGATCACCTTCGTGCCCTAGTTCGATGTCTGTGCGTCCGTCCCATTGGTCCTAGCGCTGGTGCAGAGCCGTACAGTTGGATAAGGAAATCTTTTCCCGATAAAATATATAAAACTTTTAAACAAGATATGCAGTTCCATTTGTGATCCATTTACTATGTCATGGTTCATTTTTACATGAAATTGAGTTATAATGGAATGCATATGCCTTTCTTATGTGTTTTTTTCCTTAGTTTTGACAAATCATAGCTTTAATTATTGATGTTATGGTCAAAGGCATGGGGTGTTCCTTGTTGTGGTGAAACTTGATATTATCTTAAATCAAGAAGTATTCATCATTCTGTCATGTTTTTGGCAGTCATATCGGGGGTAGTCTTGTACTTACAGACTTTAGGGTTTTCACTTTATATAGAATGTAATCTCGTGAGAAGTATTGAGGGTTTTGTAATTTCTTCATTGGAGTACTGAACACTGTGACTGGTCGCCTTATTGTGGACATAACCTATACATCTTGTGTGGGTTAACCACGTAAATCATGGTGTTCTATTTCTATTTCATTTTTTTATTTTTGCTACTGTCCTTCTGCTGCCTTGTTAATTCCTAACATGTCCTTGATTTGACTTTTTTCTTTATCCTCAGAAAGCTTATGTGATCCATTGGGTGCAGCTAGACCGATACTCTTCAGTAGAGAATGCCTATTATGATGGAATGAATCGGTTGGAACTTTTAGTTACAAGAGTACAAAAAGTTGACACGTAAGTAAATAATTTATACTTGAAACAAAAGCTGTTACAACCCTTTTCACCATTAAATTTGAGCCAGTTTCTAATGAAATACCAAAACTGCTCCACCGTACATTGGGGTTTTCTTGATGCCCCAATGAGTGCATTAAAGGGAATTGATTACAACTACATGTTGTAACAAACCTGGTTACATTCTGATGGACCCTTGATGTAATCCGTATAATACACATTGGTGTACACATTTTTACTCTCAGTACTTAGTTTTTGTGGAATGCCGATTTCTAGCCCGAGGCTATCTGCAGGTTCTGTGGATTTGTATACACACCTCTTCGGTTCTTCATTGAAGATGTCAAGCATGACAAGTGAAGCATATAAGAAAGCTGTATCACAGGCTAAAGAACATATTCTTGCTGGGGATGCTTTCCAAATTGTATTAAGTCAACGTTTTGAGCGTCGGACATATGCAAATCCATTTGAAGTATATAGAGCATTGAGAGTTGTAAATCCAAGTCCATATATGACATATTTACAAGTATGCTTACTTATTCTCCCAGAAACGTTTCAAATGTTACTTCTCCTTTTAATGTTTTCCATGAGTTATTTGGGTTTATGATGTAATTGTTATCGTTTTAATCTATTCTTGTCTTAATCAGGCTAGAGGATGTATTTTGGTTGCTTCAAGCCCAGAGATTCTGACTCGTGTGAAGAAGGTAAACGCCATTCCCTCCACCAAAATATAGTAACCAATGTTGACTGACTTGTCATCAGCTTACAAATTTATTTTTCCATGCTCTAAAGATGGCCAAATTCTTGCTTGGAATTAATATAGTACAGTCAAGGTTATATGTTTCACAATGGTCATTTAAGTTTTAATATTGTAGACATGTTCAATGGAAGCGTTTAGATGTTCTAGTATAAAGGAGTAATTTGAGTCAGATCGAAGGATCCAAAAGAGCTAGCGGCAGGCTTAAGATGATTCTAGGGGAGGTGGTGAGGAAGGACATGCATTGCTTAGGCCTTGTTTCAAGTACAACCTCAAACATGGTTGATTAGAGGACAAGAATCCATGTAGCCACCCCCATTTACTTGGGATCGATAAATCTTTATTGTAGTTGTTTGTTTTTATTGTGGACATTATTATTTATTATGAATTTTTACTTCTACAGATTGGCTTTTTGCTGTAGAGGTTTCTATTCTAATAGTATTGACTTTCTTTCTTTGTCATAATCAATGGGGCTGTTATTATTAACAGGGAAAGATAATTAACCGACCACTTGCTGGAACTATTATAAGAGGGAAGACAAGCAATGAGGATGAGATGTTGGAAAAGCTGCTTCTAAACGATGAAAAACAATGTGCAGAGCATGTTATGCTAGTCGACTTGGGACGAAATGATGTCGGAAAGGTTTCTCCTTATTTTTGTCTTCCCTGTGAAACAATTGGATGGGTTTGAAATCTATAGCCATTTTTTTGTGATCTTAAATGGGTGTGGTTTTTTTTTTTTTTTTAATTATTTGTGGGGGGTTTTTTTTGGGGGGGTTGGTTATCGGGGTGCAGGTTTTGCCATATTAAGCTTTTCCATTCTGGATTTCACCTAGCACTTAGTTTCCCAATTGAAAAAACTGAGCTTTATGTAGTTTACTATGCTTAGACCATTTCTTTTTAGTAACTACCTGCTTTTCTTTCTCTTACATACTTGAATTTCTAAAGGAGGAGTGCCCTGACCAGTTAAGGGCTATGGGTTGACAATAACTACTCCAAAGCATGGGTTTGGAGTTATAAGCACTGAGGTGTAATCTCTATGCTTGCTAATCACCCATATGAAAACATGAACTCAAGTACCTTTGAGGATTGGGGCTTGGGTATGATATAAGAATACCATGTTCTTAGTTTTGGAGACTAGCTAGATGGAAAATAAATTAAAGAAATTGAAGAATCTTTCACAAAAACTGGCAGCAGTGATAGACATTGTTTACATTGTTAAGATTAAAACATAAATGGCAAATTTTCACAGCACACAAGGAGAGAGAAGGGAAGAATATCCCGAAGAAGTTTATGAACCATGTGTTTGTTGTTTCTACAGCAGAACCTTCAAAATTCAAGTTTTAATTTATAGGAAAACCAAGTTGCATAAATATTTGAAAGGAAAGTAGACAAAAGAAGAAGGGGCTCCAACGCTCTTCTTTTTTCTTTTCTCTTATGTTTTTGGGTTCTTCTTCTCTCAGATTTCAATATGATTTTTACAATGCATTTTATATATGGGAATGGGATGCATCAGGGCCATACCCTTGGCCTAATTCGTTCAAGTTTTTTGTTGAATCGTTTTTCTTAATTGCTGTATACCACTGACCTGAGTCCCACAACTTTGCACTCTTGGTAGATTCCATTAATCATACAAAAACCTTTTAATATGCTATTCCTCACTTTAGCATGATCAAAACAATACCTCTGTTTTATTATTTAACTTTCAGTAAATAATGTGATTACTGGTCATGTCATTTTCCTTTTTTGTTTCTCTGTAGGTCTCCAAACCTGGTTCTGTGAAGGTAGAGAAGCTGATGAATGTTGAGCGATACTCGCATGTAATGCACATAAGCTCCACAGTAAGAACCTCTAAATCCAATGTTTCCTTTTGTATCCATCTATAGCATCATTTACATGAAGATCCATTAGTATTCTATTCACATGTTTTGTTGTTTTATTGCATCTAATTATCTTATGCAGGGTTATATCCTTTGTAACTATAAATGTTGTTTTCTATTTAACGGATTTACTAAATAAATTATGAATGCTTTTAATGACGAATTCCAGGGTCTTTTCGAAGGTTACAGGTGAATTACTTGATAGTCTCACTTGCTGGGATGTCCTACGGGCAGCTTTGCCAGTTGGAACAGTTAGTGGAGCACCAAAGGTATACAAAAGCTTAATTATTTTATTATCATCTATCTTTGAGTGATTTTCAGACTCTAATTGTAGTCAGAGGTTGAGGTTCCCTAATCACACTGGAAATTAGCTTACATCTATGGTTTCGGCCAGGTAACACCTACAGACTCCCAACCCCCCCCTACTTTTCTTTCCCATGGAGAGGTACGATTTGAGTAATTAAATAATGAATATCATAAGCCTGTGATTTCATATAAGCTGAGCCTCTTGTTGTCCCCAGCTAATGGTTCGTGCTAGGGTGGGAGATAATTTTTTATTTGGGGGTAATTATATGTGTGCATCTTGAATTCTTGTACCCGTTTTGAAGATTGGCCCCTCTTTTTCCAAAATTTGGTAATGTACCGAATTGGTTTTTTTTCTTTTGGGGGGTGGGGGTGGGGGTGGGGGTGGGGGGGATCCAAATCGTCTCATCCCTGAGATTCGGGAGGCGTGGCAGCGACCCCACTGGATGGTCGCCATGTGGGGGTCGGATGAATCCGACCCCTCCATTCGAGCCGACACTCTCTTGTCGGCCGCTTGTCGGCTCGAACGGAGGGGTCGGATTCATCCGACCTCCACATGACGACTATCCAGTGGGGTCGCCGCCACGCCTCCCGAATCTCAGGGATGAGACGATTTGAATCCGGGTGGGGGTGGGTGGGGGGGGAGGGACCCTATGAATTGACCCAACTTAGAGGAGATATATTCCTTTTGTACCTTATTGCTCTAGCCACAAAGACGAGTTTGGAAGGGGTTTTCGAGTTAAGGTATTCAGACAGAGTTTGTTTGCCCTTTTGGGTGTTCTTGAGAGATTTTTATTACATAGTGTATTAATTTCATCTTCGTCCATAGATGTAGCACATCTAATTAGTTGTGTGAATCACAGAAATCTCTTTTTCATATTTGATTGAATGATTTTGTTTTTTTCATGTATCTTGGTGTTTGCGTTTACTATAAGTTTTTTACTTTCTATTTTCTTAAAAATGATTGTTATGACTTATATTATGAGATATGATTACATAGAGTATGGAATTCAAATTTTTATCCTCATACTAAGTTATCTTCCATTTCATTCTCATTTTTATGCACAATAGGTGAAAGCCATGGAGTTGATAGATCAACTAGAAGTTACTAGGAGAGGGCCATATAGTGGTGGTTTCGGAGGCATTTCATTCACCGGAGATATGGACATTGCACTTGCTCTCAGGACAATCATTTTCCCAAGTGGACCCCATTATGACACAATGTACTTGTATGGAAATGCGAACAGCCGTCGAGAGTGGGTGGCCCACCTTCAGGCTGGGGCTGGGATTGTTGCTGACAGTGTACCTGATGAGGAGCAGAAAGAGTGTGAGAACAAAGCAATTGCTCTTGCTCGTGCCATTGACCTAGCAGAGTCAACTTTTGTTAAGAAATGTAACCATTGAATTCCATTTTTCCTCCTATTACTATGGTGTGTTTGGGGGGAGGAAAATGAAAAAAGAAATGAAGTGGTGTGTTTGGGGGGAGGAAAATGAAAAAAGAAATGAAGTATTCATATAACTATAATGCCAATAAAAGAAAACTTCAATTGTTGATGAAAACACTGATTGATGAATACCCATAACTTAGGAGAACTAGAACATGTTGGTGTTTTTTTTTTCTCATTCAAATTGTAAATAACATGAATACAACGATAACAATAAAGCCTTATTCTTACTAAATGTGGTTGGCTATATGGATCCTTACCCTCGGATTAACTCTATTTGAGATCATACTTGATATAAGGCCTAAGCTATACATGTCTATCATTACTTCCTATAGTTGAGGTATGCTCCTGGTTCTTTTAGTTCATTCAATCTGAATTAAATCACTCTTCCGTATAAGAGCATCTAAAGGTCTCCGTTGAATGTCGCTAAACCACTTCTAATGACTTTATTGTAGCATATCATGTATCAGAGCTACTCTTAGATTAGCTTTAATACGATCATTCCTCACTTTATCCTTTCTTAGTTTTGCTACACATCTATTTTAACATCCTCATCTCAACTACACTAAGTTTATTTATACGATGCTTCTTAACTGTATGACACCATATATCATAACCGATCAAATGACTATCCTACTAAGATTTCCTTTATGTTTTAAAAGAAATACAAGAATATGAGCAATAAATACATCATTGAACTTTGTTTCCATAACAGAGGGTGGGAAGAAATATAAAGAAAAGGAAAAAATTGTTTTGGTGGTCACAAGGAATGCCAATTCCAGCTGGCTTTCTACATGGATGCTTACAATTTTGTTCAATGTTGATTAGCCACTTTGACAGATTGGGATGAGTAGAATGGCAACCGAATCCAATACCAAAGTAACTTTTACAACCCAAGATCAACCTAATAGCCAGATTTTGGGTTTGAATCAAACTGGATCAAATATCACATCTCCTTAAGTTTGGAGAGACAAGTCCTACAATTCCACTGAACAATGGATATCTATTCTTAATATACTAAAGTTGAAGGTTTGGTAGATTAGTTTGGATAATTAGCAGAAGTTTGAGATAATAAAATTAGTAGGATGAATGGGTTCTATGATGGATGAAGGTAGATATTCAAGCTCTTCTATAATTGCCAACTCTGCATTTGAAATGAACTCATCAACTTTAAGGTAAATTACTGGTACCTCTTGGACTATGGCCTAATTCCAACCCCTCCCAGTAGTTTATAATAATTATCAGTACTACCCTAATTTTAAAACCTTGTTACAGACAATCCCAGTCTGTTTGCTGATTCTGTTAATTGCTGACATCATCTCGTCCTCAAACTTTTAAGGAAAAAAGTACTGTTAATGGGAGAGTGAAGTGTTGTTGTTGCCTTATTGGAAAGTGAATGTCATCTTTGCCCTTAACTCTATCTTCTTTCCCTTATCTTTTTCATTTCATGAAGAACAACCCAAAACCTGAACGACAACAAGAACTCCGGCGAGCTTCCACTCTCTTTCGTTCAGAAAGAAAACCACTGGGAGGAGTTCTAGGTTCTAGCATTTCACGATTATGTAAAATGAAATGTCATGGTAGACGTGTCGAGAATGTAGCAGAAGTGGTTGGTGAAGGACAGGATGAGTAGATGATCGTGGAGTTAGCCAGCCCCACTGCTTCCACCATTCTGATCTAAACTCCAAACAACTTTTTTTTTTTTTAATTTCTTTTTCATTTCACTTTATTGTTATTTCTTATTTTATTATTTCTACCTTACTACGCTAGAAATGAGAAGACCATGAAAATTGATTATCTTTTTACGAGTTCATTACGATGTTGTAATCTGACTATGCTCCCCTAGCTCACCCTCCTATAGCACCAATTCTCTCTCTCTCTCTCTCTTTCTCTCTCTCTCTCTCTCTCTCTCTCGACTTCGTTCCCCTTCTTCCTTAATTCTCATTCTTCGAATATCTTGGCTCCCCATCTAAGTTCAATTGGTGCCACCACTCGGAGTGAGAATATCCGAGAAAGAAAAAGAAACAAACACAGTTTGACCATACTAATTGATAATTGCAAGAAAGTGACTTACATTGTCGATTTAGAGAGCACAAATGCAAGAAGCAATGGAGAAGAGGAAGAATATCAAAATGGTCCTCACATGTCACACCCCCAAAACCCTGGCATTTTAGTATGACCATGGTTTCCTCACAGTGTAAGTACTACCACACTGGAATCCGTTCACAGTACTCACATATCACAACTCTTCAGTTAATCACAACATAGAATACGGAAAACATCAGAGGCACGTTAAGAATAATAGTGGAATTCAATAACTAGAACCATAAACTAAGTCTAATTGTATTAGATAATTGTAGTAAAAGTTAATCTGTCTTCAAACCAAGACATAAATAAAAATAATACCAAGTATTGAATACTTAATCAAAACCATCACGGGTCAAACAATGCCCGAAGATAAAGTAAATAACAAAAAATTAAATCTAAGTAAAATCCTAATAATCTAGTCTCTCAGATAGAGATGTCTTCTTTTCTTCAAAAACATAGTCTCTTAACCATAGAGACAATCATTGCATGCATACAAAGAATCATGCGAATCATCTTTAGATACTTCATCTTCAATCACATCATTATCAACAACATTATTATCTTTAAAACAATTTAAAAAAATATGTACATACAAGGGTGAGCAAAACCACACGCTCAGTGAGAAATTAATACACACAAGCACACAATGCATGGATAGTTTATTAAGGTTAATGTCACACCTCAATTCTGAACCAACCAGAATGGTGTGATGAACCGTCCATAGACCAACAGTTCAACCAGGATCTCGTATAGGCCGTGCCCATTCGATAAAATCAGATACATTCCAAAAGCAAAATCAGAGTAAATAAATGATAGCGGAAGTCTTTAATACTATTGAACTGAGTATCTGACAGTGATGGCATAATTAAGTATCCAATTATCGCTCATCTACCTCAAAAAATAAAATAAAGTAAAATAATCAATTACATGTTCCCATAACTAAACAACTAAGCTAATAAAAAACACAAGAGTTGCACTCGCACGACGAATCATGTGCATCTTCTTCAGCTTCTACGTCCACCAAAGCAATGTGTCCATACGTCGGCGCATTCATATATTCTTTAATAGTAGGACCTGCATCAAGAACTAAAAATATTTGACATCGAAAGGGTGAGCACATATCACAGCTCAGTGAGCAAACAAAACAATGCAACAAACATATGCATGCATTTAATTCATATCTTTAGTCTGGTTTATAAGTTTGCAATGTGCTATAGAAAGGTTTGATGGTCGCCGAACCTCTATACACGAGTGTGTGAATCCGCCCAATGGACCAAACACCATTGCCGTCCCACATGCACCTACCATGGAATAGAGATAGAGCTAAAGTGTCTGGATCAAATATTACCAACACTTCCCTTGATGCCCTACCCATACCAACACGTAAGCCCCTATTGGCGAGGGCTTGCAACTAACTAATCTTAATGCCAAACAATGTATCCAAGGCCTCACCCCAGCATCTCTCAATACTTCCATAGAGATAGAGCTAAGGTAATGACAATACGATGATGTTAGTAGGCAAGACTTGAGTAGAGATAGAGCTAGAATCTGGTGACGAGATCAAAGATCACCATGCCACGTTCTCCCCCTGATGCTCCATTCTCATCCAACACACCAACCACATACATACATTCACATGCCTATTCCTAACATCATCATCATCATCATGTTATAAATAAACGAAATTAAATATGCATGAACAGTAATAGAAGGAATATTGGATGATATGTGAGATGCCCATTACAAGCATACAAACATAGAATCAATTATGGCATTGGACTCAATAAAGTAAACGGTTTATTATTATCCAGTTAGTTTAGGTCTTGTTTTCTCACCTTTGATCGATGGTTGTTCCTCTTCCAAGCTTTGTAAATCACTTTTGGACCACTTAGAAACCTAATAAATTTATGGATTCTAAGTTAGAGTTCATATTCATTAATTACAGTGTTTAAATGTCTCATCTAGAATCAATCATACCTCTAGAAGTTGAGTGGTCACAGGTATGGCTGCACTTATGGTCTCAGTTTCTATGACCACAGGGTGTGTGGTCGATACGTGTGGTTGCATATCATGCGACCACACACATGCGATCACACCCTCCCTAGAAACTTCCCTAGGGCGCGTGGTTGACACATGTGCCTCATGTGGTCGACCATAGCTGCGACCATACGAGTGTTTGGTCGACTTTCATTCTCAATCTAACCCCTTCATGATTTGATTCCTTGAACTATCACTAGGGTCCTTTCTATGATTGATCTATAGACTTATTTTCATATTTTTCACAATTATCTACTCTAACCTACTCTTCATGGATTTCTTTTGAGTTTCTGTCTATGGGTCTCATGGTTGAGATCCTACTTTGAATCAATACTTCCTCCATGATCTATTCTTGGCATTCAACTAATGTAGGGGATGTTTTCATACCTTAAACTTGCTGAAGAATCAGAACTCTCTTTGAAATTCCTTCTCTTAGTCTTCCTCTTCAATTCTCCTTTTCTTCTTCCTCCTCTCTTTCTCTCTCTTTCAGTTTAAGTTCTAAAAGAATAAAAGAGGCTACGTGTAAGACCCGTATCAAATTAACCGGTCTTACCACCTTGTACCAGGTCTACCTATCATGGTCAAACCAAGTGGACCAAGTGAGTGAAGAAAATCACAAAACCAGGTATGAGTCTAACCTAAAAACAGTAAATGTGAGGGTAGGGTTGCATGCCTAAACAGGTAGGGTCGACCCCACCTCAACTGAAGTCCAACCCATGACTTTTAGTCGTA
Organism: Protea cynaroides; assembly: GCA_028583415.1. Taxonomy (NCBI): domain Eukaryota; kingdom Viridiplantae; phylum Streptophyta; class Magnoliopsida; order Proteales; family Proteaceae; genus Protea; species Protea cynaroides. The sequence goes on from CM053266.1 coordinate 10,119,252, forward strand.
GGGTCGCATGACTAAGAAGGTGTAGGGTCGACGGATCCTGTGACCCTACGTCTGACCCTACGATGACAGACATAAATCGTAAATTAGGAAACTTTCCTAATTCCAAGGGGTTCTTTCCTAAAATCGATGGGACATATTTTAGAGGGTTTTTCTCTATAAATAGGACGTCCCTTAGCCTCTTTCACTCCTTTTAGAACCCTAATTGAAAGTGAGAGAAAGAGAAAGAGAAGGAAAAGAAGAAGAGAAGGAAAATTGAGGAAAAGACTAAGGAAGAGGAGGAAGTTCGGAGAAACCTCTGAATCTCAGCCAACTTCAGGTATGAACTTAATCCCCTTCATAAATCAAGAGCCTAGAATAGATTATGAAGAAGTTAGGATTAAGAGAAACCCAAATCATCTATCCATGGACGAGTTCCAAAGGAATCCATGCAAGTAATCATCATAGGCAATGAAAAGTGTGTAAAAATCATAGTTATGAGTCATAGAACAATCTTAGAATGGACCTACAAGACCACAAGATCGATCACATGCCCTTGGAAAGTCCAAGGGAGGGTGTGGTCGCACGTAGGGTCGAATGGTATCCGACCCCATGTCCGACCCTACACCTTAGGGTCGCAGAAAACTGCTACCCTAGGTGCTACCCTACGATTTCAGTTAGTCTAAATTTTATTAGAATTAATTATAATTAAAATCTATCGACTTGTTAGACCTTTCTACTGATTTAAAAGTGATTCATAAAGCTTGAACGAGGATCTACGCTCAATCAAAGGTGAGGGAATAAGACCTAAACTAATTGGCTAATAATAAACTGTTTTGGTTTATTGAGTCCAATACCATGTATGATTGATTCTATGATTGTATGATTGTAATGTGCATATCACATGTCATCCACTATTCCTGTTATTACTGTTCATGCATATTTAATTTCATTTATTATAATATGATGATGATGATGATGCTAGGAATAAACATGTGAATGTATGTGTGTGGTTAATGTACTTGATGCGAGTTGAGCATCAAGGGGAGGACATGACACTGTGGTTCATCCTGGTCCCCAGACTCTAGCTCTATCTCTACTCAAGTCTTGTCCACTAGCATCGTCGTATCGTCATTACCTTAGAAAAACTATTACGTCGTAGGGCATCAGGGGAGGTGGTCTCGGACCGTGTAGTCTCTGACTCTACCGGGGGACCTTAGCTCTCTCTCTATGGACGTATTGAGGGATGCTGGGGTGAGGCCTTGGATATACTATTTGACATTAGGATTGGTTAGTTGCGAGCCTAGTTTGCAAGCTCTCACCAACAGGGACTTACGTATTGGTATGGGTAGAGCATCAGGGGAAGTGTGATGCGGTGCGGTCCTAAGCACTTTAGCTCTATCTCTATTTCATGGTGGGTGCATGTGGGGGCGGCAATGGTGTTTGATCCGTTGGACAGTTCCACACATTCGTGTATAGAGGTGCGGCGGCCACCTATCCTTTCTATAGCACATTGCAAACTTATGAACCAGACCAAAGATATGAATTGAATGCATGCATATGTTTGTTGCATTGTTTTATTTTCTCACTGAGCTGTGATGTGTGGTCACTCTTTTGACGTCGAATATTTTTAGTTGATGATGCAGTTACCACAGTAGAAGATTATATAAATGCTCCGATGTATGGACATGCGGCGGCGATGGATGCGGAAGTTATGATGGAGTCGCATGATTCATCATGCGAGTGTAACTCTTGTGTTTTCGATTAGATTTGGTTTAAATTATACAGAAAATATAATTGATTTAATTATTTTAATTTATGTCTTAGTCCTTGTGGAGATAATTGAATAATTTATTTACTCTATCACAGTTAGAATCTCTGTTCATTTAATATATAAGACTTCCGTTATTGTTTATTTACTCTGATTATGGTTGTGGATGTGTATGGTTTAAACAAACAGACACAACCTATTTGAGATCCTGGTTGAACCGTTGGTTTATTAGTGGTTCATCACACCATTCTGAATAGTCCAGAATTAGGGTGTGACAACTTGGTATTAGAGCTCTCAGGCCTTGTCTATTAAACCAATATACTTCCACAAAAGTTCGTGAACTGAGTTAGGATAAAATTTAAAAACTTTAATAGGAACACACTGTAAGCACCTGTGTTGTTTGAGACAAAATTAAGAAAGAAAATAATGCATATATAAAAGGAGAAACATGTTTCATATACATCAAATAAAAATCACGTTTATACATATCCAAAGCAGAGTACAGTCCACAACCTAGACAGTTACTCTGTAGTACAAAGAAAAACAAAAAGAAAATATACATCATGGAGCTGGAGGTGATGGAGGAGGAGGTGCCTCGCGATCTCTGTCATAGTCCTCAGCATACACTCTAGTCAACCAGGCTACCTGAGTCTGGGTCGTCTGGAGACTAGTTGTCAACTCAACCATCCGCTGATCAGACGTGCGCTGAGCATCTAGAAGCTCTCCCACTCTCAAGTCCGTCATGCGCTGAGCGTCTCTGATCTCACGCAGTAATTCCATCATATCATCAGATGGTGGGTGTGAAGGAACAGCCATGTGTGAAGGAGCCCAAGATGGACCAGCTCCAGTAGAATGTGGAGGTGATGGAGGAGGTATAGCGTCTACATCCATATACATGAGATCCTCATCCTCAGCATCACCCCCATGGACCCCTGCTCCAGCTGCTGCTATTGCTGCCGCCTCAGCGTCTGCTATCTCTACTCGAGTACAAGGATGCACCAGAGCGTTTCTCTCATCATCACTGATCTGAGCATCCCGCATACCCATCCTACAGATGGCCTCCCAGTCCAGAACCAATGAAAAGGTCTTCTCCTGAATCCTCACATCTACTAAATCAACGCTTAGGTGGGTGAGCAGTGTAGTGATCAGACGTCTGTAAGGCAGGTTGCCTAGCTGACCAGGCAGCGTAGCACGGATCATCGTCCTCATGATAATGTAAGGTAGGTAGACAGGCTGCCTAATGCAAATGCAGTAGAGGACATACTGGGTTAACTGGGAGATCCTCTCATAATGTCCACTCTGGGGTATCAGGTTGTGCTGGATGATCTTGCAGTACACCCGAGGCTTTGGACGTAGGTTGATCGCTTTCATCTCCCAACGATCATCTCTAATAAGCTGACTGTTAATCTCAGCATACATCTCCAAGGATAGGAACTGGGGCTCCTTGGGAACATAGTACACCAAAGGGCCGTCATTTGATATGCCCAAAAGATCAGCCAACTGCTGGCAGTCAAATGAAACCTCTACCCCTTTGACGTAGCTCGTGATCCTGAGCTCCCTACCCCTCTCTATGTCATTGCGATCCCCTACTACCTGGAGATTGCAATAGAACTGTCTCACCAAATCCAGACGAGTACAAGCATCATAGGTGATCACAGGGAGCCAGCCCATGTCACCAAATGCCCCCTCCATGTTGAACAAGGCTAGACTAGCCAAGTTCACACAGCGACCCCCCTCTACTTTCTTACGCTCATAACGAACACACTGAGCTTCGGCCTTGTTGGAGTGGAAACGAACTGGGTCATGAGCCCTAAGAACATAGAAAAACAAATAAGATATTAGTAATGGTGAAAAACCCAAAAATTTTGGCATTATAATGGCATAAATTGGTCAAAAGCCTCACTTTTCACCCAAACACTTGGGCAGGAGGACTTACATAGGTTCCAAACCATCCTGCAAGGCTCATACAGTTGGAAATTTAATCTAGAAAGATCGAATTTGAAGAAATTTCATTAAATTCAAAAAATCTCGAAAATTAGGTCAAAAATGAAAAATTTCAAGTTTCTCGATAACCAACCGATGAAACTCGAATATTTTTTAGGCCTTTCATCCATTGGGTGACCAATAGCAAAAGCCCCCAATAAAAATTAAATTTTTACGGTTAGAAAAAGTTTAATTTGTAGAAAACGATGTAAATGGACAAAAACCTAGTTTAGAAAGCTTAAAAAATGGGAAACAGTAGAGAGCATACCTTTAGAGAAGGAGCGAAAGTCGCAAACGGAAGGAAAGATCACCAAACACTAGGGGTTGATACTGTAGCAACTCAGGGAAATGGGTTGAGTTGGAAGGAAGGAGAAAGAATGGGAAATGAATCCAAAATCGGGTTTAAAAACCTGATTCTGGATCGTAGGGTTGCAGAATTCGACCAAAATATGCGACCCTACGTCAGACCCTACCATCGACCCTAGGCTCTCGGTGATCTGACAGAGAACCATGGGTCGAACCTAGGGTTGGACATATACCGACCCTACCATCGACCCTAGGCTCTTTGTGATCTGACAGAGAACCATGGGTCGAACCTAGGGTCGGACATATACCGACCCTACGATCGACCCTAGGCTCTCGGTAAGCTGACAGGATTTATTAGGGTTGCATAAGGACCGACCCTACCATCGAGCCTACGATGGAAAATACAGTATTTTGTCAGAATAATCTGAAAATTTTGAAATTTATATTGATTAGTTGGATTTTTACTTGAGAACAACTTGTGTAGATTGCCTCACATGTGCTATGATTGTTTTCAAACACTACCATCACCAGAATAGGAAATGGTTGGCTGAAGGGTGACCAGATGAGGCCGTAACCCAATTCCACCACCACCACCTGTGGAGGAAGACAGCCATGTAAATCATAGAGCACAGGAAAATCTGAATACGGCATCGCCAGTAGCTAGTGGCTAGGTAAATCCTACAAACTTGCCAGCCCCACCTACAGATTTGGCTACAGCAATAATGAACTTGGCTCAACAGCTGCAGCAAATACAACAGGTGCAAGCCAATATGCAGATTACTATAGGCATGGTTTTTCTAGCTGCACATACGACACCTATGCCAGCAGGACAAGCTAGCACAGTACCAGGGGGAAGAAATACGGTACCCCACGCACCTCAAACACCAGTTATCCTGGCTCAAGTGCAGAATCCTGAGGTAGCTCAAGGCAGTTACCAGTATCAACCACCTATGTATGGGGCCTATGCTCCGTATCAGCTGGACCACTCCTGACTGATCGAGCGTTTTCTGAAGATGAAGCCCAAAGAATATAATGGTATGCCAGCAGATCCTTTGTGGCCAGTATACTGGATTGATGAAATGGAAAGAAATTTTATGATGATGACAGTGAATGAAGAGGAAAAGGTGTTGTGTGCAACCTTCATGCTGAAAGGCGATGCACACCACTGGTGGAAGTCCACACGGACTTATCTGTTAACAAAGCACACCAAATTGACCTGGGATATATATAAAGAAGCATTCTTTGAGAAGTATTTTCCTAGATGTTTTAGAGATTCTATGGAAAGAGAGTTCCCGAGTTTATATCAGGGCCAGATGACTGTGGATGCATACCAATAGCGTTATGAGGAGCTGTTTTTCTTTGCACCCGCCAGCGTGCAGGAAGAAAATACAAAAACCCGAAGGTTCGTCATGGGACTTAGGGGAAGCATTCGCGAGCATGTTCTGGGACTGGAAAAGAAAGTCTACAATGAAGCAGTACAGATTGCTCGAGTAATAGAGTCGAGCTAGAAAGAGAGCTATTTTGCTCAGAATAGAGGTGTCAAGAGGCCAAATGGGAATTCTTATAATGGAGGAAATACAAGGACATTCAAACCCTTCCGTACTCAAGGTTTCAATGCTACAGCCAAGACTACTCCAGCAGCTCAACCGCAACAAAAGCAAAACAATGAAGGAGTAAAATGCTTTAACTGCAACCAAATAGGACATTATTCAAGAGAGTGTCCTAAACCCAGGAAGTAGCTACAGCAAGGGAAGGTTTATGCTGTTACATCTGAGGATGCTGCCACATTGCCTGATGTGGTCACAGGTATGACCTAAACCTTTCATTTTGTGTTATATTGTGTGATCATGTAGACTAAAACTAAAACAAATCACAGGTATTGTACCTATTAATGACATACCCGCTAGAGTACTCTTTGATTTTGGAGCTACTCATTCTTTTATATCTGTGTCATTTGGAAAGAAGCTGAATCTACCCCTCAGATCGTTAGATTACAAACTGCTTGTACGATCGTGATGGGTTTAGAAGTGGAATTAGAAAAAGGTTATGGACCATGTCCAGTTCTTATTGACGAGAAGACTTTGGATGCAACCTTGATTCAACTTGAGATGGAAGACTTCGACGTCATCTTGGGAATGGACTGGTTAGCTCGACATTCTGTAAATCTATTATGTGCAGAAAAAAAATTGACATTTAAAGACAAGGGAGGAGCAGAGTTTAGTTTTGCGGGAACCAAACTTCCCCGTAAATGAAAACTTATCCTCTCTGCATTAAATGCTAGGAAATGCCTCGAGAAAGGAGGAGTTGGGTATCTAGTATCAGTGGTCGACCTCACCAAGGAAGCATCATGAATGGAGGATATTTTGTGCGTGACTTTTCAGATGTATTTCCTGAAGAACTACGAGGACTACCACCCGACCGAGCGACAGAGTTTGTTATAGATCTGATACCCGGAGCCGCACCAGTATCTAAAGCACCCTATAGAATGGCTCCTACTGAATTGAAGGAATTAAAAGTACAGTTACAAGAATTACTGGACAAGGGTTACATCAGACCTAGCATATCACCATGGGGAGCACTAGTATTATTGTAAAGAAGAAGGACGGTAGTGTTCGACTGTGCATAGACTAGTGGGAACTGAATAAGCTGACAATCAAGAATCGGTACCCATTGCCTCGGATCGATAAGTTGTTTGATCAGTTGCAAGGTGCCAAGGTGTTCTCCAAGATCGATCTTCGGTCAGGATACCATCAGTTAAAGATTAAGGACAGTGATATTCCAAAGATAGCATTCAGAACAAGATATGGACATTATGAATTTTTAGTCATGTCTTTTGGATTGACTAACGCACCCGCAACTTTTATGGAACTCATGAATCGAGTATTCCATGATATGTTGGATACGTCGGTCATTGTGTTTATTGATGATATATTGGTCTACTCCAAGGACAAGGAAACTCATGTCATGAATCTAAGAACCACTCTGCAGCGATTAAGGAAAGAGAAGCTTTATGCCAAATTTACAAAGTGTGAGTTTTGGTTAAATGAGGTCACTTTCTTAGGCCATGTTGTATCCACTGAAGGAATTAAAGTGGATCCTAGCAAGATTGAAGCCATTGTGAAGTGGGAAGCACCAAAGAGCATTGTAGAGATTAGAAGTTTCCTAGGTTTAGCTGGGTATTATCGACGATTCGTGGAAGACTATTCCAGAATTGCCATACCGCTCACCAGTTTAACTAAGAAAGGAGAAAAGTTTGTTTGGACTGATAAATGTGAAAAAAGTTTCCAAACATTGAAGGCTAGATTGATATCTGCTCCGATCTTGACTATTCCTATTCCAGGACAGTCATTTATCTTGTACACTGATGCGTTGGGATTGGGTTTAGGATGTGTACTTATGCAAGGAGAACAAGTAATTGCGTATGCTTCAAGACAACTGAAGACACATGAGAAGAACTATCCCACTTATGACTTGGAATTAGCGGCAGTAGTACATGCTGTCAAGATATAGAGACATTACTTGTAGGGAGAGAAATTTCAGATTAAATCAGATCATAAGAGTCTCACTTATCTTTTTAATCAGAAGGAGTTGAACATGAGACAAAGAAGATGGCTAAAATTATTGAAGGATTATGATTGTGATATTCAGTATCATCCAAGAATGGCTAATGTAGTTGTTGATGCGCTATGCAGAAAAGCAATGATAAAATCTCAAGGAGAGGTTAACACAATTGTAGCAATGTGTACTACAGGAAAAGTGTTCAATTATGGTAATGAGCAGTTTGTGATAGATGCACCGGGTGAATCAACCAACCAAGGGTTTATTCATCGATTTTCAAATATGTTCGCAACGTTGAAGATTGTACCTGATATAATTGATAAAGTAAAAGCAGCTATTAGATTAGACCCTTATCTGAGAACGGTACAAGAAGACATCGAAAAAGGTAGGACTATTCCTGAGTTCACCTTAGATGATGAAAAGGTACTGAAGTACAATGGAAGAATATGTGTTCCTGAAACAGAAAATTTGGACATTAGACATCGACTAATGAAGGAAGCTCATACCACCGCCTATTCGGTACATCCTGGAAGTACAAAGATGTATCATGAATTGAAAAATTATATTGGTGGAGAGGAATGAAAGCAGATGTAGCTAAATTTGTGTCTCAATGCCTAAATTGTCAGAGGGTGAAGGCTGAATGACAAAGACCTGTAGGACTGTTGCAGTCGCTGCCAGAACCAGCATGGAAATGGGACTGCATCACTATGGACTTCGTCACCGGGTTACCATTGACTCCTTGAGTAGTTGACGCGGTCTGGGTGATTGTAGATCGTTTGACCAAGACAGCTCGCTTTATAGCAATACGACCACAGTATACCTTGCAGAGATTAGCCAAGCTATATGTGGATAAAATTGTCAGATTACATGGTGTACCTGAAAGCATTGTGTCCGATAGAGACCCACGCTTTACTTCAAAGTTTTTGGAAGGATTACAAAAGGCTATGGGTACAATGTTGAAGTTCAGTACTGCATTCCATCCTCAGATAGACAGACAGTCGGAGCGTACCATTCAGATTTTAGAAGACATGCTTCGAGCTTGTGTTATTGATTTTAAAGGATCATGGGATGAGAAACTACCATTGATCGAGTTCGCCTATAACAATAGCTATCAGGCTACTATACTGATGTCACCCTATGAAGCATTGTATGGAAGGAAGTGCTGAACTCCTTTATTTTGGAATGAAGTTGGTGAACGTAGCATCGTTGGACCAGAATTTGTTGAAGAGACTTGTCGAGCAGTCGACATTATCAAGGAAAGAGTCAAAACAGTTCAGAATTTTCAGAAACAGTATGCAGATACTCGACGCAGAGACCTTGAATTTGTTGTAGGTGATAAGGTATTCCTGAAGGTAACACCTATGCGGGGTTTAAAATGATTCGTACAGAAAGGGAAGCTAAGTCCGAGATATATTGGGCCATATGAGATTTTAGCTAAACGTGGAAAGGTGGTTTATCAGTTAGCACTACCACCATCTATGTCAAGTATGCATGATCTATTTCATGTCTCATTGTTAAAGAAGTACGTTAGAGATCCAACGCACGTTTTGACAGTGGATCCACTAGATCTAACTGATGATTTGACATTCGAAGTAGCACCAACTGAAATCACTAGTCGAAAGGTTCAATGTCTACGCAACCGTGACATATACTATGTTAAATTCACCTGGAGGAGCCGAGATATAGAAGAAATCACATGGGAAGAAGAGAATGCTATGCGGAAGCAATATCCTTACCTTTTCAACTCAGAAGGTATGTATAAATTTTGAGGATGAAATTTTTAATAAGAGGGGGGGAGTTGTAAGACCTGTATCAAACTAACCGGTCTTACCACCTTGTACTAGGTCTACCTATCACGGTCAAGCCAAGTGGACCAAGTGCGTAAAGAAAATCACAAAACCAGGTATGAGTCTAACCCAAAAACAGTAAATGTGACGGTAGGGTCGCATGCCTAAATAGGTAGGGTCGACCCCACCTCAACAGAAGTTCAACCCATGACTTTTAGTCGTAGGGTCGCATGACTAAGAAGGTGTAGGGTCGACGGATCCTACGACCCTACGTCCGACCCTACGATGACAGACATAAAGCGTAAATTAGGAAACTTTCTTAATTCCAAGGGGTTCTTTCCTAAACTCGATGGGACTTATTTTGGAGGGTTTTCCTCTATAAATAGGATGTCCCTTAGCCTCTTTCACTCCTTTTAGAACCCTAATTGAAAGTGAGAGAAAGAAAAAGAGAAGGAAAAGAAGAAGAGAAGGAAAATTAAGAAAAAGACTAAGGAAGAGGAGGAAGTTCAGAGAAACCTTGGAATCTTAGCCAACTTCAGGTATGAACTTAATTCCCTTCATAAATCAAGAGCCTAGAATAGATTATGAAGAAGTTAGGATTAAGAGAAACCCAAATCATCCATCCATGGATGAGTACCAAAGGAATCCATGGAAGTAATCATCCTAGGCAATGGAAAGTGTGTAAAAATCATAGTTATGAGCCATAGAACAATCTTAGAATGGACCTACGAAACCACAGGATCGATCACATGCCCTCGGGAAGTCCCAAGGAGGGTGTGGTCGCACGTAGGGTCGAATGGTATCCGACCCCACGTCCGACCCTACACCCTAGGGTCACAGAAAACTGCTACCCTAAGTGCTACCCTACCTGCAACCCTACGATTTCAGTTAGTCTAAATTTTATTGGAATTAATTCTAATTAAAATCTATCGACTTGTTAGGCCTTTCTACTGATTTAAAAGTGATTCATAAAGCTTGAACGAGGATCTACGTTCAATCAAAGGTGAGGGAACAAGACCTAAACTAATTGGCTAATAATAAACTGTTTTCGTTTATTGAGTCCAATACCATGTATGATTCTATGATTGTATGATTGTAATATGCATATCACATGTCATCCACTATTCCTATTATTACTGTTCATGCATATTTAATTTTGTTTATTATAACATGATGATGATGATGATGCTAGGAATAGACATGTGAATGTATGTGTGTGGTTAGTGTACTTGATGCGAGTCGAGTATCAAAGGGAGGACGTAACATGTGGTTCATCCTGGTCACCAGACTCTAGCTCTATCTCTAATCAAGTCTTGTCTACTAGCATCGTTGTATCGCCATTACCTTAGCAGAACTATTACGTCGTAGGGCACCAGGGGAGGTAGTCTCGGACCGTATAGTCTCTGACTCTGCCGGGGGACCTTAGCTCTATCTCTATGGACGTATTGAGGGATGCTGGGGTGAGGCCTTGGATACACTATTTGACATTAGGATTGGTTAATTGCGAGCCCAGTTTGCAAGCCCTCACCAACAGGAACTTACGTGTTGGTATGGATAGAGCATCAGGGGAAGTGTGATGCGGTGCAGTCCTAAGCACTTTAGCTCTATCTCTATTCCATGGTGGGTGCATGTGGTGGCGGCAATGGTGTTTGATCCATTGGGTGGTTCCACACATTCGTGTATAGAGGTGCGGCGGCCACCTATCCTTTCTATAGCATATTGTAAACTTATGAACTAGACCAAATATATGAATTGAATGCATGCATATGTTTGTTGCGTTGTTTTGTTTGCTCACTGAGCCGTGATGTGTGCTCACTCTTTCGACGTCGAATATTTTTAGTTGATGATGCAGGTACCACAGTAGAAGATTATATAAATGCTCCGATGTATGGATGTGCGACGGTGATGGATGCTGAAATTATGATGGAGTCGCATGATTCGTCATGCAAGTGCAACTCTTGTGTTTTCGATTAGATTTGGTTAAAATTATACAAACAATGTAATTGATTTAATTATTTTAATTTATGATTTAGTCCTTGTGGAGATAATTGGATAATTTATTTACTCTATCACAGTTAGAATCTCAGTTTATTTAATATATAAAACTTCCGCTCTTGTTTATTTACTCTGATTATGGTTATGGATGTGTATGATTTAAACAAATGGACACAGCCTATTCGAGTTCCTGGTTGAACCGTTGATTTATTAGCGGTTCATCACACCGTTCTGAATAGTACGGAATTGAGGTGTGACACTACGGGCGTCCTATATATAGAGGAAACCCTCCATATAGAATCTTACTTTGATTAGGAAAGACCCCCTTCAGATTAAGAAGGATTCTTAATTTCGGAGTTAATTATACCATCGTGTGGTCGCATGTGGGGTAGCAGGATTCCATTGACCACACCTCTTAAAACTGTGACCACAAGTCTCAGATTCGAGTGGTTTGTTTAGGTATGCGACCACACGTCTCAATTGAATGATTTATTGTTCGAATTACATACCTAGCCTTATGGTTTCTTCACGCATTTGGTCCGCTTGTCCGACCATGATAGGAAAATCTGATACAAGGTGGTAAGACCGGATTAGTATGATACGGGTCTTACAGTTAATATGTTCTATGAACTAGCATGCACAAGTAGCATCACACCTAAATACTGATGATGAATACTTAAGCATGGATGAGGTGAATAAAACACACTTGGCCACGTTGCATGTAAAACATGACCCAAAGAATGAAGATACAAACCAAGAACACACCGTTTAAGCATCATACCAGTGTTCCCCAATCATAGGCTTCCTCTTGGCATCACAGTAGTAAGCCTCACTTTACTTCTCCGGATGTGCTACTGGTCCATCATACGAGCACTTAAATTGGACTCATCCCTAGTTCTTACCTGAGACACTAGAGGCTGGCTCTCAACCCATGTTTGAAACCCTGCTCCAGCTACAAAAGAGATTGAAACCATGGCTGGCCATAAATAAGCATATGCCAATACCTAAACCCTATTGGCAATGGTTGCCTATCACTGGATATTCAACTTAAACAAAGAATATTACTAATACAGGTACCCGTATCCTAGCTTAATGGATCAAGATTTACTATCCCATTCCAGCCATCCAGATCCACTACGATACAAGCGAATGACAAAAAATCATGTTATCAAACATCTACATGTTATCAAACAATCCACAATTTACCAATCCAATATAGAATTAATAATATGCAAAATGCATGAACAGTTATCACAGTTATTGGATGGCATATTATTACACAGTAATCCAAACAAGTAGCAAGCACATGTGCATAAAAAATAAGAAAATAAAACAAAGCTAATTCCATACCTGTATTGCTGAACTAATCTTTACTCTATAGCAGATAGTGTTTTCCCATGTTTTCCTACATTGGCTTACCTATTACAATTGATACATGGTTATTACCCATGATTGTTTAGTCTCGCTTTCATTAGGTTTAGGGTATACTCATTAGTCTTAGGAACATATCCTAAGGTCATTTGAATAAGTCTCAAAGTCTTTGGTTGAATTTTCAAACAAAATAGACTTGCTGTTAACAGGTGGTCGATTAGCTGAGGTGGTCGATCAACTCAATTTCATCTACTGGTTACAGATTTTTGGTGTATACGAATTCCAAAGGCTTGCACCTCTCTAGTATTACTTCTACAGATGTTTTATGATTGGTTTCAACCATTGTTTAGGATAGATTCCTATTCACATGGGTTGTATGCAAGTATGGTTCTCGACAATGAATGTTGACTTTGCAACCACATATGCTTACACTCTTGGGTGTACATTCTAATCAAACCAATCATTCCAAAATGTTTATTATGTCATTCTTGAGGTGTGTGATGGCTAACATAGTCTAATTGATCAATTAGGATTGAAAATTCCAAAAGTACAGTTTAAGCGGTTGATCAAGTCAATTTTATCGATCGCCCTCGTCGACTACCTTGTACCAATGAGCTTCGACTGAATCTATTTTGATCTGATCTCCATGGCATGGGGTCGAGGGCAATCCCAGAAGATTTCTAAGGGTCTGTAATACATTAATGACCACTTCCCAACAGCTCAATGTGATAACTCATTATCATGTCACTACTTTGAATACTTTCATAAGTTTATTCATTATAAGCATTAGTGAATATTTTACCTTAATATCCATTAAGGCTTCTAGAATCTTGTTCCAACATGATTAGAGGTTGGGTTTTAACTCATAGGATCATCAAGGGTTCATTCTAAGTAATGTAAAAAAGTTTAGAGGTGACCTTAATGCTTATGCTAGATGGAGTTCCAACAAAAGCTTGAGGGAGGACCTTCAATGGTGGTTTTTCCTCTTCTTCTTCCTTCAATCTTGTTCTAGTTCACTCTTTCTCTCTCAAAATGTGTTAGAGGTTCTAATGATCTCAATTAGGGTTCTTAGAGAGTTTATATTAGGAAGTTATACAAGAGTTAGAGTTGCACTGCTACTCTTCTCTTGAGAATCCTATTACAAGTAAAAGAGTGATAGAGGAGGCTTGGAGGTTGTCAATTGACACTCCAACACATTTCATTATGTGTCCCACATGATTTGGGATGACCATGGGTGCTTGGGAACCATTAATAACCAAGCCTAACTAATAAAACTCAAATTTGCCCAATTTTGGGAGCAGGTGTCGATTGACAGCAGGGGTAGTCAATCAAGCTCATTTCTTCGACCTCCTTGGTAGACCACCAATCTTGAATTGGTTTAGGATGGCCAAGTCAAGTTGGTTCGACTGATTCTTCCCAAACAAAGCTTCTGTACTAAAAGTAAAATGGTTTTGGCTCTTACCTAGAATTTAATACACTCCATTGATGATACGGATGATAGGATAGTATCGGTAGGAGAACCAGTTATGTGAAAGAAATTCAAATTATCTCGTATTTTTGGATGCGAGTTTTACAATTCCCCCCACTAAAAAGAATTTTGTCTTCAAAATTGTCTTTCTTTGTTCCTTGAAGAAGTGAGGGTATTTCTTATGGATCTCTTCTTCCTTTTCCCATGATGCTTCATCCTTAGGATGGTTCTTCCATTGTACCTTGATGTAGGCAATGTATTGGTTTCTTAGTTGGTGAACCATCCTATCCAGGATTCCTAGCAGTTCCACTTCATAACTCAGGTTTGTCTCCATCACTAGAGGTTCCGAGTTTAATACATGCGTCGGGTTAGTTATGTACTTCTTCAGCATCGACACATGGAACACATTATGAACACCAACAAGTGAGGGAGGCAGAATTAGTTGGTAGGCTATAGCTCCACTTCGGCTAAGTGTCTTGTATGGTCCTATATATCTTTGTCACACCCCAATTCCGCACTATTCAGAATGGTGTGATGAACTGCTAAATAAAACCAATGGTTCAACCAAGATCTCGAGTAGGCTATATCCGTGTTATCTAAACCCCATACATCCACATTCATAATCAGACTAAATACACAATAGCCGAAGTCTTATAATAAAATGAACTGAAGAATCTAAATGTGATATTAATATTTAAATACCAAATTATTTTGCATCAACTAGGACATAAATAAATATCATTACATCCCTTTAATAAATTCAAATAATTAAATAAAAGAAAAACCCTAAACGAACACGCATGAGTTGCACTCGCAAAAGGAGTCATGCGTATCCTCTACATCTTCAGCTTCAATCGTCGCCACATGTCCATACGCTGGAGCATCACTATAATCTGCAACAGTGGTACCTGTATCATCAACTAAAAATATTCGACGTCGAAGGGTGAGCACACATCACGGCTCAGTGAGCAAACAAAACAATGCAACAATACATATGCATGCAATCAATTCATATCTTTGGTCTGGTCTTACGTTTGCACTGTGCTATAGAAAGGATAGGTGGCCGCTGCACCTCTATGCACGAGAGTGTGGATACGCCCGATGAACTCTCACCGTCGCCCACAGCACCCACAATGAACATTGCACAACAAAGGTCACGTTTATCGATGCACAACTTCATACCAACAAATAAACCCCTGATGGCTAGGGCTGCAAACGGAGCTCGCTACTAACCAATCCTAATGTCAATCAATGTATCCAAGGCCTCACCCCAGCATCCCTCAGAGCACCCGTAGAGATAGAGCTAAGGCCCCTCGATAGATTATAGGACTCAAGGACCGAGACCCTCCTTGATGCCCTACGTCGCAATAATCCTGCTAAGGTAACAGCGATACGACGATGCTAATGCACAAGACTTGAGTCAGAGATAGTGCTAAAGTGCCCGGATCAAACATCGCCTAACACTTCCCCTGATGCCCTACTCGCATTAAGCACACTAACCACACACAAACATTCACATGCCTATTCCTAGCATCAATCATCATCCTCATGTTATAAGTAAACAAAATTAAATATGCATGAACAATAATAGCAGGAATATTGGATGACATGTTGAATGCACATTACAAGCATATTCGCATAGAATCAAGCATGGCATTGGACTCAAGAAAATAAAAGTAGTTTATTATTAACCAATTAGTTTAAGTCTTGTTCCCTCATCTTAGCTTGCTAATAAATACTCTTCCAAGCTTTAGAATCACCTTTATATTGCTAGAAGACCTAACAAAGTCGATAAAATTTAATTAAAATTTATTCTAATTTTTAAAACCATTCTATTAACTGAGGGTCGGAGGTAGGGTCTGAGTTATGACCGACCCCTGATGCGACCCTCCCCTAATCTGGACTTCCAGAACCCTGAGGGTCGATACTCAGAATCACATAGGGTCGTATGGTCATCGACCCTCTATGCGACCCCTTGTGGGTTTTGGTCAATTTTCCTCTTTTTAGTCCATTCTTCGTGTTTGGGGTCCTATGGCTTGCTCCTATAGTCCATTCTACATACATTCCATGGTCTAGAACCATGAATCATCCACCTATATAGCTTTTATGTATTCTCCCATGGTTTTCCATGAAAACCTAACCGTGGGTTGATGGTTTGGATTTCTTCGAGATCACACTCTCATCCTTATCTAACCTAAGGTCTGTAGAAATTCATGGAATTAGTATCCATACCTGGGAAGAATACTCCTTCTCTGAAATTCTTCTCCTTTTCACTTTTTCTTCTCTCCCTTGTTTCTCTTCTTCTTCTCTTCCTTCTCTTCTCTTTCTATCAATTCAATTAGGGTTGTAAAAGGAGTGAAAGAGGCTTTGGGACGTCCTATTTATAGGGTGGAAACTTCTAAACTAAGCCCAATTGAGGTTTGGAAGGAATCCAATAGAAATTTAGAACCTTTCCTAATTTCAGTTTCTGGCGGCAACTGAGGGTCGATGATCCCGTCGACCCTTGGTTTCTTCAAGTATCCGACCCACCCTGTAAAACAGAGGGTCTGACTTTCTGTCTTGGGGGGTCTGACCCTCCCTTGCTGGGTATGCGACCCTTCCTTTAAATTAAGTGTTTTTGGGTCGATTTGATACCTGGGATCACGATCTCCTTCACGCCCTTGGTTCATTCATCTCGTCCATGATGGGTAAACCTGGTTCAAGGTGGTAAGATCGGGTTTGTTTGATACGGGTCTTACAACTCCCCCCTACTTATAAAAATTTCATCCCCGAAATTGTATGTACCTTCTGAATCAAATAAGTGAGGGTATTGCTTTCGCATAGCATTCTCTTCCTCCCAAGTAATCTCTTCCATGTCTCTATTTTTCCAAATGACCTTAACATAATAGATATCTCGGTTGCGTAGTCGTTGAACCTTTCGACTGGTGATTTCTGTTGGTGTTACTTCAAATGTCAATTCATCAGTCAATTCTGGTAGATCTACTGTCAGGACGTGCGTTGGATCCTTGACATACTTCTTCAATAGGGAAATATGAAATACGTCATGCACACTTGACATAGATGGTGGTAGTGCTAACTGATAAGCCACTTTTCCACGCTTAGTTAGAATCTCATACGGCCCGACATATCTTGGACTGAGTTTCCATTTCTGCCCGAACCGTTTCAATCCTCGCATAGGCAATACCTTCAAGAATACTTTATCACCTACAGCGAACTCAAGATCTCTGCGTCGAGTATCTACATATTGCTTCTGACGGTTCTGAGCTATTTTTACCCTTTCCTTGATAATGTCTACCACTCGACAAGTCTCTTCAACAAATTCTGGCCCAACAATACTACGTTCTCCAACTTCATTCCAAAACAATGGAGTTCGACACTTTCTGCCATACAATGCTTCATATGGCGACATCTGTATAGTAGCCTGATAGCTATTGTTATAAGCGAACTCGATCAGTGGTAACTTTTCATCCCATGATCCTTTGAAATCAATCACACATGCGCTTAGCATATCTTCTAGAATCTGGATTGTACGCTCTTACTGTCCATCTGTCTGTGGGTAGAATGCCGTACTAAACTTCAATGTTGTACCCATAGCCTTTTGCAATCCTTCCCAAAACTTGGAAGTAAATCAGGGATCTCTATCGGATACAATGCTCTCTGGTACACCGTGTAATCGAACAATATTATCCACATACAGCTTTGCTAACCTTTCCAGTGTATACTGAGGTCGTATCGGTATGAAGCGAGCTGTCTTAGTCAGATGGTCTACAATCACCCAAACTGCGTCAACTACTCTAGGTGTCAGTGGTAATCCCATGACGAAGTCCATAGTGATGCAGTCCCATTTCCATGCTGGTTCTGGTAACGGCTGTAACAGTCCTGCGGGTCTTTATCGTTCAGCCTTTACTTTCTGACAATTTAGGCATTGAGACACGAACTTAGCTACATCTGCTTTCATTCCTCTCCACCAATATACTTTCTTTAGATCATGATACATTTTTGTGCTTCCAAGATGTATCGAATAAATGGTGGTATGGGCTTCTTTCATCAGTTGGCGTCTAATGTCCACATTTTCTGTTTCGGGTACACATATTCTTCCTTTGTATTTCAGTACTTTCTCTTCGTCCAAGGTGAACTCGGGGTTAGTCCTACCTTTCTCGATATCTTCTTGTACTGTTCTAAGATAAGGATCTGATTTGATAGCTGTCTTCACTTCCTCCATTATATCTGGTATAATCTTCAATGCCGCAAACATATTTGAAAACCGATGAATAAACCCTTGGTTGGCTGATCCATCCGTTGTATCTATCACATATTGCTCATTACCATGATTGAATACCATTCCAGTAGTACATATAGCTGCAGTTGTACTAACCTCCCCTTGAGATTTTATCATCGCCTTTCTACTCAACGCATCCGCTACTACATTAGCTTTCCCCGGATGATACTGGATATCGCAATCATAGTCTTTCAATAGTTCCAACCATCTTCTTTGTCTCATATTCAACTCCTTCTGATTAAATAAATGAGTAAGACTTTTATGGTCCGACTTAATCTGAAACTTCTCTCCGTATAGGTAATGTCTCCATATCTTGACAACATGTACTACTGCCGCTAACTCCAAATCATGAGTGGGGTAATTTTTCTCATGTATCTTTAACTGTCTTGAGGCATAAGCAATTACTTGTTCTCCTTGCATAAGCACACATCCTAATCCCAGTCCTGACGCATCAGTGTATAGGGTAAATGGCTGTCCTGGGACAGGAATAGTCAAAATCAGAGCGGATATCAATTTGGTCTTCAATGTCTGGAAACTCTTCTCACATTTATCCGTCCACATAAACGTTTCACCTTTCTTACTCAAACTGGTGAGAGGTACGACAATCCGAGAATAGTCTTCCACAAATCTCTAATAATATCCAGCGAGACCCAGAAAACTTCTTATTTTTGCAACGCTTTTTGATGCTTCCCACTTTACAATAGCCTCGATCTTGCTGGGGTCCACTTTGATTCCTTCAGCGGATACCACATAGCCTAGGAAGGCGACTTCCCTTAGCCAAAACTCACACTTTGAAAATTTTGCATACAGCTTCTCTTTTCTTAAACACTGTAGGGCGGCGTTTAGATTCTTAACGTGGGTTTCCTTGTCCTTGGAATATACCAATATAACATCAATAAATACTATAACCGAATTATCCAACATGTCGTGGAAAACCCGGTTCATATGTTCCATGAAAGTTGCTAGTGCGTTTGTTAATCCAAAAGACATGACCAAGAATTCATAATGTCCATATCTGGTCCTGAAAGCTGTCTTAGGAATATCACCCTCTTTAATCTTCAGCTGATGATAACCGGACCGAAGGTCGATCTTAGAAAATACTTTCGCTCCTTGCAACTGATCGAACAAGTTATCGATCCGAGGTAGTGGATATCGGTTCTTGATTGTCAGTTTGTTCAGCTCCCGATAGTCGATACATAATCGAACGCTACCATCCTTCTTCTTTACGAATAATACCGGTGCTCCCCATGGTGATATACTGGGTCGAATATAACCCTTGTCCAGTAGTTCCTGTAGTTTCACTTTCAATTCTTTCAGTTCAGTAGGAGACATTCTATAAGGTGCTTTTGATACTGGTGCGGCTCCAGGTATAAGGTCTATCACAAACTCGATGGCTCTGTCGGGTGGTAATCCTGGTAGTTCCTCCAAAAATACATCGGGATAGTCCCGCACGACATCAATATCTTCCATTCGTGGTGCTTCCTTGGTTAGGTCGACCACTGATACTAGATACCCGACTGCCCCCTTCTCAAGGCACTTCTTAGCCTTTAGTGCTGAGACTATGAGCTTGCATTTATAGGGCAGCTTGGTTCCCGCAAAACTAAATTCTGCTCCTTCATTGTCTTTAAATGTTAGCTTCTTTTCGGCGCATAATAGGTTTGTAGAATGTCGAGCTAACCAGTCCATTCCCAAGATGACATCAAAGTCTGCCATCCCAAGTTGGATCAAGGTTGCATCTAAGGTTTTCTCGCCAATGAGAACTGGACATGGCCCATAACCTTTCTCTAATTCCACTTCTAACCCCATCGGTGATCGTACAAGTAGTTTATTGTCCAATGTTTTGATGGGTAAGTTCAGCTTCTTTCCAAATGACACAGATATAAAGGAATGAGTAGCTCCTGAATCAAAGAGTACTCTGGCGGGTATGCCATTTATAGGTACGATACTTGTGATTTGTTTAAACTTAGTCTACATGCTTACACATTGTAATACAACTTAAAGGTTTAGGTCATACCTGTGACCACATCGGGTGATGCTACAGCTTCCTCAGACGTAACAGCATAAACTCGTCCTTGATGTTGTGGCTTCCGGGGTTTAAGACACTCTCTCATCATATGTCCCACTTGATTGCAGTTATAACATCTTGGACTTTCAGTATTTGGCTTTGGTTGCTGCTGAGCCGCTTGAGTGGTCTTGGGTGCAGCGGTGAAATTCTGAGTATGGAAAGGCTTGTATGTCTTGTTATTACCTCCGTTGTAAGAATTACCAGCTGGCCTTTTCACACCTCTGTTTTGCATAAAATAGCTTTCATTCTGGCTCGATTCTATAACTCAAGCAATTTGCACGGCTTCATTATAAATCTTCTTGTCTAAGCCCAGCACATGCTCTCTGATGCTTCCTCTGAGTCCCGTGACAAACCTACGCGTTTTGGTGTCCTCTTCTTGCATACTAAGTGGTGCAAAGAAAAACAGCTCCTCATAATGCTGTTGATTTGCATCCACAAACATCTAGCCCTGATATAAACACAGGAACTCCTTCTCCATAGAATCCTTGAAGCTTCGGGGAAAATACTTCTCAAAGAACGCTTCTTTATAAATAGCCCAAGTCAATAGGGCGTGCTTGGTCAGTAGATATGCCCTGGTAAATTTTCACCAATGATGTGCATCGCCATTCAGCATGAAGGTGGCACATAACACCTTTTCTTTTTCAGTAATAGTCATCATGAGAAAGTTTCTCTCCATCTCGTCGATCCAATGTGGTGGCCATAACGGATCCAATGGTTTACCGTTAAATTCCTTGGGCTTCATTTTCAGAAATCTCTCAACCAGTCGAGAGTGATCCATCTGATTTTGGGGGTATGCCCCAAACATAGGTTGTGGATACTGATACTGAACCTGAGCTACTTCCGGACCAGGTACGGGGATCTGTGCAGCTGGTGGTTGAGGTGTTTGAGGCGCTGGGTGGTTACCCACCGGTGCTGCACTGGCTTGTCCAGTCTGCATGGGTGTAGCATGTGCGGCCTGGAACATAATCCCCATTGCAACTTGCATTTGAGCCTGTGCATGTTGCATCTGTTGCAGCTGTTGTGCTAGATTCATTACCATGGTTGCTAACTCCAGTGGTGGAGGTGGCAAGTTGGTAGGATTTGCCTGGTCTGGATTTCCTGGGGATATAACCTGTGGATTTCCCTGTGCATATATATTCTCCTGGCTTGTTTCCTCCACAGGTGGTGGTGGAACTGCATTTCGACTCTGCCTGGTTACTCTATGTCCAGACATGTTTTCTTCTGAGATTGGTGGTGCCTGAAAATCATCAAAATAGGTGAGTCAATCATTTATACTGCATGTAGGCATGCTAACCGATGTAAAATTCCAAAATTTTCAGCTCATTTTATGAAAAATACTGTCTTTTCTATGCAGGGTCAATGGTGGGGGTCGATGGTATGTTCGACCCTCAGTATCTGACCCTGGGAATGACTTGTTCTTCCCGAGAGCTGAGGGTCGATGTGGGCGTCGATGGTTATCTGACCCTCAGTATCCGACCCTGGGTTTTCTGTCAGATTCCCAAGAGCTGAGGGTCGATCTGGGGGTCGATCCAAGGGTCGATGATCCTGGTCGAATTGTCCGACCCTCAGACCAAAAATCAGACCATTAAGATCTGATTCTGGGTTCATTTCCCATCATTTCTCTTCCGTTTTGACTCGTCTCCCGCCTCTGAGTTTCTACAGTGCCACTCCGCTATTTTGGTCAGTTTGGATCCGTGTTTCGATGTCCACATCATCCCTACAGATATGCTTTCTCATTTTTACCTGTTTTTGGGTTTCCATTCCTAGGTTTTTGTCCATTTAACTTGTATTTTTCAAATTAAACTTTTTCCAACCGTAAAAATTCAATTTTTATTGGGGGCTTTTGTTATTGGTGTCTCGAGGAACGAAAGCCCTCAAAATTTTTTGTGTTTTATCGGTTGGTTATCGAGAACTTGGATTTTTGCTCGAAATTTTTGATTTCTCGCAATTTCTTCAAATTGGACTTCATTAGCTAGAATTTCCTACTGTCTGAGTGTTGTAGGACATGTTGGGACCTACGTAAGTCCTCCTGCCCATGTGTCTGGGTGACAAGTGAGGCTTTTGGCCAACTTACGTCGTTATAATGTTAAAATTTCGGATTTTCTATCTTATTAACATATTATCTGTTTTCTCTTCTTTCTTATTGGCAGATACCATGGCTCGTACCAAGGTACCCAGAGTTCGTGATCCTCTTCACTTCCGTTCCAACGAAGCCGAGGCACAATATGCCCACTTTGTTCGTAAGAAAGTGGAGGGAGGTCGTATGGTGAACTTGGCTGAGTTAGCCTTGTTCAACGTGGAGAGAGCCTTTGGTGATATGGGGTGGCTCCCTGTCATTACCTACGACACTTGCACATGTCTGGATTTAGTGCGATAATTTTATTGTAATCTCCAGGTGGTGGGGGATTACAATGATGTGGATAGGGGTTACGAGCTCAGGATTACTAGCTATGTCAAGGGAGTTGAGATCTCTTTTGACTACCAGCAGCTAGCGGATTTGTTGGGCATTTCCTATGATGGCCCTATGGTTTACTGTGCTCCTAGAGAGCCTCAGTTCGTCTCCACAGAGATGAAGGCTGAGATTGATAGTCAGTTGCTACGACCTGATCACTGGCAGATGAGGGCCTGCTATATGCATCTGGCTCCACGGGTCTTTTGCAAGATTATCCAGCATAATCTGATTCCGCAGAGTGGCCATTACGAGAGGGTTTCTCAACTGACCCAGTATCTTCTGTACAACATTTGCACTAGACAGCCCATCTACTTTCCTTACATCATCATGTGGACTATGATTAGTGCCACATTGCCCAGTCATCGGGGTAATCTACCCTATGGACGTTTGATCACTGTGTTGCTAACCCGCCTGGGAGTTGATTTAGTGGATGAGAAGATTCAGGAGAAAACCTTCTCGTTGCCTATAGATTGGGAGGCTATTTGCAAGATGGGCTTGCGGGATGCCTAGGTCAATGACGAGGAGAGGAACGAGATGGTGCGCCCTCACACTCGCATCGAGATCGCTGACGCTGAGGCAGCAGCAGCTGCAGCTGGGGTCCCTGGTGGTGCTGTCGGGGATGATGATCGTCTTTACATGGATGTAGATTCCATACCCCCTCCTTCTTCTACACATGCTGCTAGAGCGAGTACATCTTTTGCGGCTGGTCCTTCACATGCAGCTGGTCCTTCGCGTTCACTTTCTGATGATGTGCTGAGTATGTTTCACAAGATTAGAGAGGCTCAGCACGCATCGGATCTGAGGATAGTGGAGCTTCTAGACGCTCAGCGTCGGACTGATCAGCGAGTGGCTGATCTCACAACTAGTCTTCAGGCGACTCAGACTCAGGTGGCCTGGTTGACTAGAGTCTATGCCGAGGACTATAACAGAGACTGCGAGGCACCGCCTCTTCCTTCACCTTCGGCTTCATGAGTGTATCTTTTCCTTCTTCTTGTACTACAGAGTAACTATCCGGGGTGTGGACTGTAGTCTGTTTTAGTTATGTATATACGTTTGTTTCTTACACATTGTATTAAAATTGTTTCCTCTTTAATGGATGGATTATTCTCTTTTTAAATTGGTCTCAAACATCACTTGTGCTTATAGTGTGTTAATATTACAGTTTTTACTTTTTATCCTATTTCAGTTCATAATTGGTTGTGAAAGTATGTTGGTCTAGCGGACAAGGCCTGAAAGCTCTGATACCAAGTTGTCACACCCCAATTCTGTACTATTCAGAATGGTGTGATGAACTGCTAACAAACCAACGGTTCAACTAGGATCTCGAGTAGGCTATATCCGTGTTATCTAAACCCCATACATCCACATTCATAATCAGAGTAAATACACAATAGCGGAAGTCTTATAATAAAATAAACTAAAGAATATAAATGTGATATTAATATTTAAATACCAAATTATTCTGCATTAACTAGGAGATAAATAAATATCATTACATCCCTTTAATAAATCTAAATAATTAAATAAAAAAACCCTAAACGAACACGCATGAGTTGCACTCGCAAAAGGAGTCATGCGTATCCTCTACATCTTCAGCTTCAATCGCAGCCACATGTCCATACGTTGGAGAATCAATATAATCTGCAACAGTGGTACCTGCATCATCAACTAAAAATATTTGACGTCGAAGGGTGAGCACACATCACGGCTCAGTGAGCAAACAAAACAATGCAACAATACATATGCATGCAATCAATTCAAATCTTTGGTCTGGTTTTACGTTTGCACTGTGCTATAGAAAGGATAGGTGGCCGCCGCACCTCTATGCACGAGAGTGTGGATATGCCCGATGAACTCTCACCGTCGCCCACAGCACCCACAATGAACATTGCACAACGAAGGTCACGTTTATCGATGCACAACTCCATACCAACAAATAAACCCCTAATGGTTAGGGCTACAAATGGGGCTCGCTACTAACCAATCCGAATGTCAATCAATGTATCCAAGGCCTCACCCCAGCATCCCTCAGAGCACCCGCAGAGATAGAGCTAAGGCCCCTCGGTAGAGTATAGGACTCAAGGATCGAGACCCTCCTTGATGCCCTACGTCGCAATAGTTCTGCTAAGGTAACGACGATATGACGATGCTAATGCACAAGACTTGAGTCAGAGATAGAGCTAAAGTGCCCGGATCAAACACCTCCTAACACTTCCCCTGATGCCCTTCTTGCCTCAAGCACACTAACCACACACAAACATTCACATGCCTATTCCTAGCATCAATCATCATCATCATCTTATAAGTAAACAAAATTAAATATGCATGAACAATAATAGCAGGAATATTGAATGGCATGTTGAATGCACATTATAAGCATATTCACATAGAATCAAGCATGGCATTGGACACAAGAAAATAAAAGTAGTTTATTATTAACCAATTAGTTTAAGTCTTGTTCCCTCACGTTAGCTTGCTAATAGATACTCTTCCAAGCTTTAGAATCACCTTTATATTGCTATTATATTGCTAGAAGACCTAACAAAGTCGATAAAATTAATTAAAATTTATTTTAATTTTTAAAACCATTCTATTAACTGAGGGTCGGAGGTAGGGTCTAAGTTATGACCGACCCCTGGTGCGACCCTCCCCTAATCTGGACTTCCAGAACCCTGAGGGTCGATACTCAGAATCACATAGGGTCGGTTGGTCATCAACCCTCTGTGCGACCCCCTGTGGGTTTTGGTCAATTTTCCTCCTTTTAGTCCATTCTTCGTGTTTGGGGTCTTATGGCTTGCTCCTACAGTCCATTCAACATACATTCCATGGTCTAGAACCATGAATCATCCACCTATATAGCTTTTATATATTCTCCCATGGTTTTCCATGGAAACCTAACCATGGGTTGATGGTTTGGATTTCTCCGAGATCACACTCTCATCCTTATCTAACTTAAGGTCTGTAGAAATTCATGGAATTAGTATCCATACCTGGGAAGAATACTCCTTCTCTGAAATTCTTCTCTCCCTGGTTTCTCTTCTTCTTCTCTTCCTTCTCTTCTCTTTCTCTCAATTCAATTAGGGTTGTAAAAGGAGTGAAAGAGGCTTAGGGACGTCCTATTTATATGGTGGAAACTCCTAAACTAAGCCCCATTGAGATTTGGAAGGAATCCAATCGAAATTTGGAAACTTTCATAATTTCAGTTTCTTGCGGCAACTGAGGGTCGATGAGAGGGTCGATGATCCCGTCGACCCTTGGTTTCCTCAAGTGTCCGACCCTCCCTGTAAAATAGAGGGTCTGACTTTCTGTCTTTGGGGGTCCGACCCTCCCTTGCTGGGTATGCGACCCTCCCTTTAAATTAAGTGTTTTTGGGTCAATTTGATACTTGGGATCGCGATTTCCTTCATGCCCTTGGTTCATTCATCTCGTCCATGATGGGTAAACTTGGTTCAAGGTGGTAAGACCGGGTTAGTTTGATACGGGTCTTACATCTTGGACTTAGCTTCCCTTTCTTGCCGAACCCTCTAATTCCTTTGAAAGAAGATACCTTTAGAAAAACTTTGTCGCCTTTTTTAAATTCAAGATCCTTGCGACGAATGTTTGCATAGTTCTTCTATCTTGATTGAGAAGCTTAATCCTTTCTCTTATCAGATCAACATTCTTGCAAGTCTCTTGGACGATGTCTGATCCAAGGATTCTTCTTTCACTAACTTTATTCCAATATAGGGGAGTTCTGCATTTTCTTCCATATTATGTTTTATATGGTGCCATTTTAATTGTGGACTGATAGCTATTGTTGTAAGCGAACTCCATTAATGAGATATTCTGATCCTAATTTCCTTTGAAATCTAGAGCTCAAGCTCTGAACATATCTTCCAATATTTGTATCATTCTCTCAGACTGTCAATCCGTTTAAGGGTGAAAGGCAGTACTAAACTTCAGTTGAGTACCCATGGCGTTCTATAATCCTTCCCAAAACTTAGATGTAATCTCACAATCAGATATGATGCTAGCCAAAACACCGTGCAGACGAATAATTTGATCAATATACAGT
The DNA here is from genome assembly GCA_028583415.1 of Protea cynaroides. Taxonomy (NCBI): domain Eukaryota; kingdom Viridiplantae; phylum Streptophyta; class Magnoliopsida; order Proteales; family Proteaceae; genus Protea; species Protea cynaroides. The sequence goes on from CM053266.1 coordinate 10,146,317, forward strand.
CTGGCCAGCTTATCCATGGAATACTGAGGATAAATTGTAATAAATCTTATGATTTTTATAAACCTATCCACAATAACCCATATTGCATCCATGGAGCGTGATGTCAATGTAATCTTGTGACGAAGTCTATGGTAATGTGGTCCCATTTCCATTTGGTATCAGTAACAGTTGTAGTTTACCAGATGGTCTTTGACATTCTGCTTTTACTTGTTGGCACGTCAAACACTTGTATACAAATCGAGCTACATTGACTTTCAAACCATTTGTCACACCTTAATTCTGGACTAACCAGTGGTGTAATGAACTAAAAATATTTGACGTCGAGAGGGTGAGCACACATCACAACTCAGTGAGCAAACAAAATAATGTGCAAACATATGCATGCATTTAATTCAATATCTTTGGTCTGATTTTAAGTTTGCAACTGTGATATAGAAAGGATTGCCGGCCACCGCACCTCTATACACGAATATGTGAATCCACCCAATGGATCAAACACCATTGCCGTCCCACATGCACCTACCATGGAATAAAGATAGAGCTAAAGTGTTTGGATCACACACCGCCAACACTTCCCCTGATACCCTATCCATACCAATACGTAAGCTCCTATTCGTGGGGGCTTGCAAACTGGGCTCGAAACTAATCAATCTTAATGCCAAACAGTGTATCCAAGGCCTCACCCCAGCATCTCTCAATACGTCCATAGAGATAGAGCTAAGGCCCCCCGACAGAATCAGAGACCACACGGTCCGAGACCACCTCCCCTGATGCCCTACGACGTAATAGTTCTGCCAAGGTAATGGCGATATGACGATGTCAATGTGAAGCGTGGTTTAGGGATCAAACACCTTTCCCCATATAGCAAACCAACCACACTCACAAACACATGCCTATTCCTATCATCATCAATCAACATGGTAATAACAATAAAGTAAATATGCATGAACAGGAATAGTAATAATATTGGATGACATGTGAGATGCACATTACAAGCATACAAGCATAGAATCATTCATGACATTGGACACAGTAAATAAAAAGTAGTTTGTTATTAACCAGTTGGTTTAGGTCTTGTTCCCTCAGTTATTAACGATATTCAACACGATATTCAATCTCCTTCCAAGCCTTGCTAACCACTTTGAATCAATTTAACAAGCTAAGAATTATGTGAATTTAAGTTAGGATTCATGTGTAATATGTAACAGTAGTCGAAAGTTGAGTCTGACCATTGATAGATGATTGATTAGTCCTATGGTCTCATGGCTGTGTCGACCATACCATGTACAGTTGACCCCTGGTCGCACTATATGCAACCACACCTGCGACCATTCGTTTCCTGAATTCTTCTTGAATGACTGTGGTCGACTCTCTTGTCACCCTGTCGTCGACCATAACTGCGACCATATGATTTCTGATCAATATTACTTTCAATCCGAGTTCTTCCTGAGTCAATTTCTTGGCTCATTGCTTGGGTTCATCCTAAGGTTATCCTATGGCCATTATTTAGAGTTTTTTTTAACCATTATCCCTAAGCCATCCCTCATGATTATCCTTGAGATTTACTCAAAGGATCACATAGATCATAATGGTTCGACATTTCCAATCCAAAATAGAAAACCTTATTCAATAAGATTTACATCTACAGAGATAAGTTTCATACCTTGGCTTACAGTAGAAAGCTAGAATCTTCTCGGTAAAACCCTCCTCTTAGCCTTCTTCTCCTTTTCCTCTTCTCTTTATCTTCCTTTCTCTTTCTCCCTTAGATCTAGGGTTTGATAATGTTTCATAAGAGTGAAAAAGGGGTAGAGGGACGTCCCTTATATAGAGAAAAACTCTCCATATTGAGCTCTCCAATAATAGAAAAGAGATCCTCCTTTTATTTAAAAAGTTTCCAAACTCCAAAGTCTGATTTGGGTACGTGCGGTCAGACGTACGGTCAAAAAATCCGTCGACCATATGTTTAAAAGTATTGACCATATGTTTAATTATCAATGGTCTTCATACATCAATGCATGGTCGACCATACCTACTCAGGTAGTCGGCCATACACTTAATTTTAAGTATTTTTGAGTCGATTTACTTACTTGGTCTCGTGGTCTTTCTTCACACAGTTGGTCCACTCGATCCATAAATGATGGGAAGATCTAGCACGACAAGGTTAGACTGGATTAATAGAGTACGGGTCTTACACCTGTCTACCAGAATTTCTTCTTCAAATCATGGTACATCTTTGTACTTCCAGGGTGCATAGAGTATGGGGATGAATAGGCTTCAATCAAAATATTTTCCTTTAAAACTTCTATAGATTCTGGTACATATACTCTACCATAATAATAAATAATTCCATTATTTAGAATGAAATCAGGGTCTTGCCTTCCATTCTTGAGTTTACTTTTCAGTGCACTTAGGTGATGATCTAGGATTATTTCCGATTTGTTCTCTTGCAACAACGTCGATTGTATTTGCAAGGCACCTAGAGTGGTAATAGTGGCTTCAATCAAATCTTCTAATAAAGCACAAACAATGGAATCTTCTGTTATGGGTGGAGGAATGATTTAAGATTCAGATAGAATGTGGTCGCTAGCCTTAACTTTTTCTTTTCTTACAACTTTTTTACTGAGAGCATCAGCTACCACATTAGCCTATCCTGGGTGATATTAGATATCACAATTGTAATCCTTCAATAACTCTAACCACCTCTTTTGTCTCGTATTGAGTTCTTTTTGATTGAATAAGTATGTGAGACTCTTGTGGTTAGACATTATCTTAAACTTTTCTCCATACAAGTAGTGTCTCCATGTCTTGAATGCGAATACCACAATGGTTAACTCAAGATCATGAGTTGGATAATTCTTCTCATGTTTCTTTAGTTGTCTGAAGGCATAGGATACCTTGCCTTCTTGCATCAGGATATAACTAAGTCTTAGTTTGGATGGATCAATATATACTACTAGTCTATTTGATCCAGACGGGATAGTCAAAACTGAAGCAGATATCAACTTTGTCATACCCTAAATTTTGGATTAACCAATAGTGTGTGAACTGTCATAAGAATCAATGGTCGAACTAGGATCTCGTAAAGACCGTGCCAACCATGTTAAACCAAACACGTTCCACAATAATAATCAGAGTAATAAATAGATAGTGGAAGTTTTTATTAATATTGAACTGAGGTCTAATAGTGATAAATAAATAATTAAATTCAATTATCTTCAAACTACTGAAGACATAACATAAAATAATTAATTACATGTTCCAATACTCAGATATAGCTAAACTAATAAAAAAACACATTGATTGCATTCGCATGATGGATCATGCGCTTCTTCCATAGCTTCCACGTCTATAGCCGCTACATGTCTATACGACACCGCATTCAGAAAATCTTCCATAGTAGGACCTATATCATCAACTAAAAATATTCAATGTCGAGGTGTGAGCACACATCACGGTTTAGTGAGCAAACAAAATAATACATAAATATATGCATGCAGTTAATTCATTATCTTTAGTTTGGTTTAAGTTTACAACTGTGCTATAAAAAGGATTGATGGCCATTGCATCTTTATACACGAGTGTGTGAATCTGCCCAATGGATCAAATACCATTGTCATCCCACATGCACCCACCATGGAATAGAGATAGAGCTAAAGTGTTTAGATCATACACTGCCAACACTTCCCTTGATGCCCTACCCATACTAATTCGTAAGCCCCTACTGCAAGAGGGCTTACAAACTGGGCTTGTAACTAACCAATCCCAATGTCATCCAATGTATCCTACGCTTTATCTCAGCATCTCTTAATACATTATCGAATACACCAATTTAATTAAATATTTCTTTACTGACCTAATTAATAAACTGTAAATAGGATAAGCAAAGGTCGATCCGACAGAGAATGAATTGATTAAAATTTATATTCTTCTCAAACTAAATATACTAATTAATGCTAAGCAAACACAATAACGAAGGGGGTTTTGGTTGGTTAAATCAAATTGAAAATAAACAAATAGAATTTAAATAGGAAAATAATTAGATGAGAATATTCAGTTCTTGGTTCAATATCCACCCATACATGCAATGAGTAAAATTAATTGCAACGTTAATCTCTCCCTCCCAATTAGAATTAAAGACCCTAGATAACAATACACTCTGTTACCAAGTTTTTCCTTAAGTATCTCTATTGAAACAAGCTCTTCAGAGAGATTTAACCATTGAACAAGCTCTCAATGTTTAATTCAATGGTAGCATTAAGAGGGTGGAAATAGATCAATCTAAGGAATAATCACACATAAGCAGAGATTATTTAAATTAGGTTATATATTCACAATGATGAGACCAAAACTTGGATATAATCATCTACCACTGTTTGTTAATTGTAATTAGAACTAGGACGACTACGTATCACAGATTCTAGATCTAACAATTAATATTAATCTAACCGATTCAGTAGGCCATTACTGAATTATTCAGAAAAACATTATAAATAAAGTTAAAAGAGTAACATAAGCAATTCCAATAAAAAAGAGAAGAAGAACAACGTTACTGAATAGAGATTACACCATTGACATGAGTTTGGGCTTCAAAATCCTCTTGAACTGAATGAGAAAATTAGTCAGACATTACAACTTTTTCAGAGAGGGAAAAAATTTTCACCAAAAGAGAGAAAGAGATTATCTTAACACTAGTGCCCTATATTAAACATGACAATCCTTTGTAACTTATAACTCCTTCTTTGTGAAGGATTCCTTTTTTATGTAAGAGTCCTACTCTATTTAGAATTTCAAAATTATAGAGTTTCTTTTTCTTCTTTGGAGTCTTCTATTGTAGGTGTAAGACCCGCATCGAACTAACCCGGTCTTACCACCTTGAACCAGGTCTACCCATCATGGTCGAGCCAAATGGACCAAGTACGTGAAGGAGATAACGATCCTAGGTATTAAACTGACACAAAAATACTAAAATAGGGGGGAGGGTCGAACACCCAGCTAGGCAGGGTCGGACCCCCCCAATATAAAAGTCAGACCCTGAGTTTCTAATCAGGGGTCGGACAACTTAGAACCAGGGGTTAACGGGATCTCCGACCCCCTCATCGACCCCCAGTCTGTCGACAGAAACCTTGATTCAAAAATTTTCCAAATTACAATGGGATTCTTTCCTGATCTCAGTGGGACTTATTTTGGGAGTTTCTACTCTATAAATAGGACGTCCATAAGCCTCTTTCACTCCTTTTAGAACCCTAATTGAATTGAGAGAAAGAGAAGAGAAGGAGAAGAGAAGGAAAGTGGAGAAGAAGACCAAAGAGAAGGCTTCAGAGAAACAAGTCTATTTCTCAGGTATGGATACTATCTCTATGAATTTTCTTAAGACCTTAGAGTAGATAGTGAAGAGGGTATAATCTAAGAGAAACCTAAAACATCCATCCATGGTTAGGTTTCAATGGAAACCATGGAGGAGATCATTAAAACCAAGTAGGTGAATAAACTATAGTTCTAAACCATAGAACATGTATGAAATGGATTATAGAAGCAAGCCATAGTACCCAAACATGAAAGAATGGACTGTAGGATGAAAATCTTGACTAAACCCATGGGGGGTCGCACGTGGGGTCGATGAAGAATCGACCCTACCAGACCCTAGCATCGACCCCCAGTGTTCGGGAAGTCCAAAATAGGGGTGGTCGCACCCAGGGTCGATGGAACATCCAACCCTGGCATCGACCCTACTACAGGGGTCACAGAAAACTGCTACCCTACCTGCGACCCGTCCTGTGACCCCCAGTTAACAACAAGCTTTAAAAATTAGAATTAATTTTAATTAAATTCTATCGACTTGATTAGGTCTTCTAATGATATAATAGTGATATTAAGTTGATTCTTAATGCTTGAAAGATGATCTACAATCAAACAAAGGTAAGGGAACAAGACCTAAACTAATTGGTTAATTATAAACTATTTTTATTTCTTTAGTCTAATGCCATGACTGATTCTATGCGTGTATGCTTGTCATGTACATTTAACATGTCATCCAATATTTCTATTATTACTGTTCATGCATATTTACATTTATTGTTTATAACATGATGATGATGGTGATAGGAATAGGCATGTGAATGTATGTGTATGGTTAGTGTGCTTGATGCGAGCGAGTATTAGGGGGTGTCATAGGCCGGGCCTCAACAATCTAGCTCTATCTCTAACTCAAGTCTTGTCCACTGACATCATCGTATCGCCATTACCTTAGCAGAACTATTACGTCGTAGTGTATGAGGGGAGATGGTCGCGGACCATGTAGTCTCTGACTCTACCGGGGGGCCTTAGCCCTATCTCTATGGACGTATTGAGGGATGCTGGGGTGAGGCCTCGGATACACTGTTTGGCATTAGGATTGGTTAGTTGCGAGCCCTCGCCAGCAGGGGCATACGTGTTGGTATGGGTAGAGTATCAGGGGAAGTGTCACAGGCCAGGCCTCAGCACTTTAGCTCTATCTCTATTCCATGGTAGGGTGGATGGGACGAAAATAAACGTTAACCTTTGGGCGGGGCTTCACACCCTGTGCATAGAGGTGAGGCGGCCACCGAACCTTTCTATAGCGCATTGCAAACTTATTTACCAGACCAAATATATGAATTGAATGCATGCATATGTTTATTGCATTGTTTTGCTTGCTCACTGAGCCGTGATGTGTGCTCACCCTTTCGACGTTGAATGTTTGTAGTTGATGATGCAGGTACCACTATTGAAGACTATATGAATACTTCTGTGTACAGGCACGTCGCTGCAATAGAAGTTGAAGACTTAGTGGATACGCATGACTTCTCATGCAAGTGCAACTCATGCGTATTTGATTAGATTTTGTTTGAATTATTAAAGGAATGTAATTGATATTTTATTTATTTATGTCTCAGTTGATACAACAATAACTTGATATTTTATTTATGATTATCACAGTTAGATTTCTCAGTTCATTTACTATAAAACTTCCGCTATTGTGTATTTATTCTGATTATGGTTGTGATTGTGTATGATTTTATTTTCAACGGACACTGCCTATTAGAGATCCTGATGAACCGTTGGTTTATTAGCGGTTCATCACACCATTCTGAATAGTACGAAATTGGGGTGTGACAACTTGGTATCAGAGGTCTCAGGCCCTGTCTGTGAAACCAGTATACTTCCACAAGCGCTCTTGACCTGAGATAGGATTAAAGCTAAAAATTTTAATACTAACACACTATAAGCACCAGTGTTGTTTGAGACAAAACTGAAAGAGAATAATGCATCTATTAAAGGAGAAATAAATTTATATACAACCAAAAGAAGAACAAACGTTTATATATATGATTAAAGCAGAGTACAGTCCACAACCCAGACAGTTACTCTGAAGTACAAAAGAAAGATAAAAGAAATACATCAAGAAGCTAGAGGAGATGCACGGTCTCTATCATAGTCCTCAGCATAGACTCTAGTCAACCAAGCTATCTGAGTCTGGGTCGTCTGGAGACTAGCTGTGAGATCAGCCATCGGCTGGTTAGTCACGCGCTGAGCATCCCTAAGCTCTCCCACCTGTTGATTGGACAAGCGCTGAGCCTCTAGAAGCTCTCCCATCCTCAAATCAGACATGCGCTGAGCCTTTCGTATCTCATGCAATATCCCCATCATGTCAACAGAAGCTGCATACGAAGGACCAGCAGCATGTGAAGGACCAGCTGAAGAAGAAGGATCAGCTCCTGTAGCATGAGTAGGTGATGGAGGAGGTATGGCATCCACATCCATGTATAGACGATCATCATCATCCCCATGAACCCCTGCTCCAGCGGCTGCTACTGCTGCCTCAGCATCAGCCATCTCCACTCGAGTGCGAGGGCGCATCATCGCGTTCCTCTCTTCATCGTTGACCTAGGCATCCCGCATTCCCATCTTATAGATGGCCTCCCAATCCAAAGGTGACGAGAAGGATTTCTCCTAAATCTTCTCATCCATCAAGTCAACACCCAGGCGGATAAGCAGCGTAGTGATCATGCGTCCATAAGGCAGGTTGCCAGTATGACTAGGAAACGTAGCGCTGATCATCGTCCGCATGATGATGTAAGGAAGGCAGACGGGCTGCCTAGTGCATATACAGTACAGCAGATACTGGGTCAACTGGGAGACCCTCTCGTAATGTCCACTCTGTGGTATCAGGTTGTGCTGAATAATCTTGCAGTACACCCGTGGATCTAAACGTAGGTAACTCGCTTTCATCTTCCAGCGATCCTCTCTGATGAGCTGACGGTCTATCTCAGCCCTCATCTGTAATGAAAAGAACTGGAGCTCTCCAGGGGCACATAATACGAAGGAGCCGTCATATGAGATACCCAGCAAGTCCGCTAGCTACCGATAGTCACAGGAAATCTCAACTCCCTTGACATAGCTAGTGATCCTGAGCTCACTACCCCTCTCAACGTCATTGTAATCCCCCACCACTTGGAGATTACAATAGAACTGTCGTACCAAGTCAGGACAGGTACAGGCGTCATAGGTGATGACAGGATGCCATCCCATATCACCAAAAGCCCCCTCCACATTGAACAAGGCCAGGCTAGCCAAGTCCACCTTGCGGCCTCCCTCTACCTTCTTACGAGAATAGCGGACATACTGTGTCTCCGCCTCGTTAGAACGAAAGCGGACTGGGTCATGAACCCTGGGTACCTTGGTACGAGCCATAGTATCTGTAAATAAAAAAGAAAAACAAATAATGGCTTAGTAGAGATGGAAAACTGGAAATTTCGACATTATAACAACGTAAATTGGTCAAAAGCCTCACTTTTCACCCATACACGTGGGCATGTGGACTTATAAGGGTTTTAAAAAATCTTGCAAGACTAATACAGTGGGAAATTTCATTTAAAGAGATCGAAATTAAAGAAATTTCAAGAAATTCAAAAATCTCGACAAATTAGGGCAAAAATGGGAAAATTCAAGTTTCTCGATAACCAACCGATGAAACTCAAATATTTTTGAGGACTTTCGTTCCTTGAGTCACCAACAACAACATCCCCCAATAAAAATCGAATTTTTACGGTTGAAAAAAGTTTAATTTGAAGAAAACGAGTTAAATGGGCAAAAACCTAGCTAAGAAAACCTAAAAACATGAAAATGTAGGGAACATACCTATAGACGAGGTGTGGACGTCGAAATAGGAAGCAAAAAGTACCAAAGAGTCCGAGTTGGCACTGTAGCAACTCAGAGGGACGAGTCGAGTCGGAAAGGAGGAGGAAGAATGAGAAATGGATTCAAAATCAGAAATAAAAATCTGATTTTTGGTCGGAGGGTCGGAGGATTCGACCAAGACATCCGACCCCCCCTCCGACCCCCTCATCGACCCTCGGCTCTCGGTAATCTGACAGAGAACCAGGGGTCGCACCTTGGGTCGGACATCCTCCGACCCCCTCATCGATCCCCAGCTCTCGGGAAGAATTAGTGATTCCTCAGGGTCGCAGACTGAGGGTCGGACATCCATCGACCCCCACCATCGACCCTGCAGTGAAAATGCAGCATTTTCGACAGAATGATCTGAAAATTTTGAAATTTGCATTTGTTAGTGGTTTTAAGATATGAGAATGAAGTATATAATGATTGTCTCACGTGTTCAATGATTTTCAGGCAATCCCACTACCAGATTAGATAATGGCTAGACAAAGCCGTAACTCTATCCCACCACCACCACCTGTGGGGGAAGATAGCCAGACACACCCGGAAACACAGGGAAATACGAACACGGCACCATCCGTCATTAATGGGCAGACAAATCCTACAAATATGCCAGCTCCACCTACAGACCTGGCTACAGTCGTATTGAACTTGGCCCAACAGCTGCAGCAAATGCAACAGGCACAGGCTACTATGCAAGCTGCCATAGGCATGACTTTTTCAGCTGCACAGACACCACCAATGCCAGCAGGACAGGCAAGCACAGCACCAGGGGGAAGTAACACAGTACCCCACGCACCTCAGACTCCCATCATGCAGGCTCAAGTACAAAATCCTGATGTAGCTCAAGGTGGATATCAACACCAACCACCTATGTATGGGGCGTATGTCCCGCAACAACTAGACCACTCCAGACTGGTGGAGCTTTTTCTGAAACTGAAGCCCAAAGAATTTAATGGCAAGCCAGCAGATCCTTTATGGATGACACACTGGGTTGACGAAATGGAAATAAATTTTATGATGATGACAGTAAATGAAGAAGAAAAAGTGTTGTGTGCCACCTTTATGCTGAAAGGAGATGCACACCATTGGTGGAGGTCTACCAGGGCATATTTATTAACAAAGCACGCCCAACTGACTTGGGATATTTATAAGGAGGCATTCTTTGAGAAGTACTTTCCTATAAGTTTCAGAGATTCTATGGAAATAGAGTTCCTGAGTTTATATCAAGGGCAGATGACTGTAGATGCATATCAATAGTGTTATGAGGAGCTGTTCTTCTTTGCCCCCGCCAGTATGCAAGAGGAAAATACCAAGACCCGAAGGTTCGTCATGGGACTTAGGGGAAGCATCCGTGAGCATGTTCTAGGACTTGAAAAGAAAATCTATAATGAAGCGGCACAAATTGCTCGAGTTATAGAATCGAGCCAAAAGGAGAGTTATTTCATGCAAAACAGAGGTATAAAAAGGCCAGCTGGAAATTCTTATAACGGAGGGAATAACAAGACATTCAAATCCTTCCATGCTCAAGGCTTTACCGCTGCAACCAAGACTACTCCCGTAGCTCAACAGCAACAAAAGCCAATAACTGAAGGGATAAAATGTTATAACTACAATCAAGTGGGACATATAGCAAGGGAATGTCCTAAGCCCAGGAAGCAGCTACATCAAGGGCGAGTTTACGCGGTTACATCTGAGGATGCTGCCGCATCGCCTGATGTGATCATAGGTATGACTTAAAATTTTTTTAAGTTGTATTACATTATATGAGCATGTAGACTAAGTTAAAATAAATCACAGGTATCGTACCTATAAATGGCATACCCGCCTGAGTACTCTTTGACTCAGGAGCTACTCATTCTTTTATATCTATGTCATTTGGAAAGAAGCTGAATTTACCCATCAAAACATTAGACTACAAACTGCTTGTACGATCACCTATGGGATTAGAAGTGGAGTTAGAAAAAGGTTTTGGACCATGTCCAGTTCTTATTGATGAAAAGACTTTGGATGCAACCTTGATCCAACTTGAGATGGCAGACTTTGAAGTCATATTGGGAATGGACTGGTTAGCTCGGCATTCTGCAAACCTATTGTGTGCCAAAAAGAAGCTAACATTTAAAGACAAAGAAAGAGCAGAGTTCAATTTTTTGGGAACCAAACTTTCCCGTAAACGAAAGCTCATACTCTCTGCGCTAAAGGCTAAGAAGTGCCTCGAGAAAGGAGCAGTCGGGTATTTAGTATCTGTCGTCGACCTTACCAAGGAAGCACCACGAATGGAAGATATTGATGTCGTGCGTGACTTTCCAGATGTATTTCCTGAAGAAATACCAGGATTACTACCCGATCAAGCTACAGAGTTTGATATAGATCTTATACCTGGAGCCACACTAGTATCGAAAGCACCTTATCGAATGGCTCCTACTGAACTGAAGGAATTGAAAGTATAACTACAAGAACTGTTGGACAAGGGTTACATTTGCCTAGCATATTATCATGGGGAGTGCCAGTATTATTCGTAAAGAAGAAGGACGGTAGTGTTCGATTGTGTATAGATTATCGAGAACTGAATAAACTAACAATCAAGAATCGATACACATCGCCTCGGATCGATGACTTGTTCGATCAGTTGCAAGGAGCAAAAGTGTTCTCCAAGATCGATCTTCGGTTAGGCTACCATCAGCTAAAGATTAAGGATGGTGATATCCCCAAGATAGCATTCAGGACCAGATATGGATATTATGAATTTTTGGTCATGTCTTTCGGATTGACAAACGCACCAGCAACCTTTATGGAACTTATGAATCGGGTATTCCACGATATGTTGGATACGTCGGTTATTGTATTCATCGATAATATATTGGTCTACTCCGAAGACAAGGAAACTCATATTAAGAATCTAAGCGCCGCTCTGCAGCGATTACGGAAGAAGAAGCTCTACGCTAAATTTTCAAAGTGTGAGTTTTGGCTAAAGGAAGTCATTTTTCTAGGCCATGTAGTATCCGCTGAAGGAATTGGATCCCAGCAAGATCAAGACTATTGTAAAGTGGGAAGCACCAAAGAGCGTTGCAGAAATTAGAAGTTTCTTAGGTTTAGCTGGGTATTATCGACGATTTGTGGAAGACTATTCCCAAATTACCGTACCTCTTACCAGTTTGACTAAGAAGGGAGAAAAGTTTGTCTGGACTGAGAAGTGCGAGAAGAGTTTCCAAACATTGAAGGCTAGATTGATATCCGCTCCAATCTTGACCATTCTGATTCCAGGACAGCCATTTACTTTGTACACCGATGCGTCAGGACTGGGATTAGGATGCGTACTTATGCAAGGAGAACAGGTAATTGCTTATGCCTCAAGACAATTGAAGACACATGAGAAGAACTATCCCACTCATGATTTGGAACTAGTGGCAGTAGTACATGCTGTCAAAATATGGAGACATTACCTGTACGGGGAGAAGTTTCAGATTAAATCAGACCATAAAAGTCTTACTTATCTATTTAATCAGAAGGAGTTGAATATGAGACAAAGAAGATGACTGGAATTATTAAAAGACTATGACTGTGATATCTAGTATCATCCGGGGAAAGCTAATGTAGTAGCCGATGCTTTGAGTAGAAAGGCAATGATAAAATCTCATGGAGAGGATAGCACAATTGCCACTGATTGAGTTCGCTTATAACAATAGCTATCGGGCTACTATACAGATGTCACCCTATGAAGCACAGTATGGCAGGAAGTGTCGAACTCCTTTGTTTTGGAATGAAGTTGGGGAACGTAGTATTGTTGGACCAGAATTTATTGAAGAGACTTGTCGAGTGGTCGACATTATCAAGGAAAGAGTGAGAACAGCTCAGAATCGTCAAAAGCAATATGCAGATACTCGATGCCGAGACCTTGAATTCATCGTGGGTGATAAAGTATTCTTAAAAGTATCGCCTATGTGAGGTTTGAAACAGTTCAGACAGAAATGGAAACTAAGTCCAAGATATGTCGGGCCATACGAGATTCTATCCAAACGTGGAAAAGTGGCTTACCAATAAGCACTACCACCATCTATGTCAAGTGTGCATGATGTATTTCATATTTTCTTATTGAAGAAGTATGTCAAGGATCCGACGCATGTTTTGACAATAGACCTACCTGATTTGACTGAAGATTTGACATTTGAAGTAGCACCAACTAAAATCACTAGTCGAAAGGTTCAACGACTACGCAACCGTGATATCTATTATGTTAAGGTCACCAGGAGAAGTAGAGATATGGAAGAAATCACATGGCAAGAAGAGAATGCCATGCAAAAGCAATATCCTCATTTATTTGACTCGGAAGGTATGTACAATTTCGAGGATGAAATTTTTTATAAGTAGGGGGAGTTGTAAGACCCGCATCGAACTAACCCGATCTTATCATCTTGAACCAGGTCTATCCATCATGGTCGAGCCAAATGGACCAAGTGCGTGAAGGAGATAACAATCCCAGGTATTAAACTGACCCAAAAACACTAAAATAGGGGGGAGGGTCGCACACCCAGCTAGGCAGGGTCGGACCCCCCCAATATAAAAGTCAGACCCTAAGTTTCTAATCGGGGGTCGGAAAACTTAGAACCAGGGGTCAACGGGATCTCCGACCCCCTCATCGACCCCCAATCTGCCGACAAAAACCGTGATTTGGAAACTTTTCAAATTGCAATGGGATTCTTTCCTGATCTCAGTGGGACTTATTTTGGGAGTTTCTACCCTATAAATAGGACATCCCTAAGCCTCTTTCACTCCTTTTAGAACCCTAATTGGATTGAGAGAAAGAGAAGAGAAGGAGAAGAGAAGGAAAGTGGAGAAGAAGACCAAAGAGAAGGCTTCAGAGAAACAAGTCTATTTCTCAGGTATGGATACTATCTCCATGAATTTTCTTAAGACCTTAGAGTAGATAGTGAAGAGGGTATGATCTAGGAGAAACCTAAATCATCCATCCATGGTTAGGTTTCAATGGAAACCATGGAGGAGATAATTAAAACCAAGTAGGTGAATATATAGTTCTAAACCATAGAACATGTATGGAATGGATTATAGAAGCAAGCCATAGTACCCAAACATGAAAGAATGGACTGTAGGATGAAAATCTCGACTAAACCCATGGGGGGTCGCACATGGGGTCGATGGAGAATCGACCCTACCAGACCGTATCATCGACCCCCAGTGTTCGGGAAGTCCAAAATAGGGGTGGTCGCACCCAGGGTCGATGGAACATCCAACCCTGATATCGACCCTACTACAGGGGGTCACAGAAAACTGCTACCCTACCTGCGACCCGTCCTGCGACCCCCAGTTAACAGCAAGCTTTAAAAATTAGAATTAATTCTAATTAAATTCTATCGACTTGATTAGGTCTTCTAGTGATATAATAGTGATATTAAGTTAATTCTTAAAGCTTGAAAGAGGATCTACAATCAAGCAAAGGTGAGGGAACAAGACCTAAACTAATTGGTTAATAATAAACTGTTTTTATTTCTTGAGTCCAATGCCATGATTGGTTCTATGCGTGTATGCTTGTCATGTGCATTTAACATGTCATCCAATATTTCTATTATTACTGTTCATGCATATTTACATTTATTGTTTATAACATGATGATGATGATGATGATAGGAATAGGCATGTGAATGTATGTGTGTGGTTAGTGTGCTTGATGCGAGCGAGTATCAGGGGGGTGTCATAGGCCAGGCCTCAACACTCTAGCTCTATCTCTAACTCAAGTCTTGTCCACTGACATCGTCGTATCGCCATTACCTTAGCAAAACTATTACGTCATAGTGTATGAGGGGAGGTGGTCTCGGACCGTGTAGTCTCTGACTCTGTCGGGGGGCCTTAGCCCTATCTCTATGGACGTATTGAGGGATGCTGGGGTGAGGCCTTGGATACATTGTTTGGCATTAGGATTGGTTAGTTGCGAGCCCAGTTTGCGAGCCCTCGCCAGCAGGGGCTTACGTGTTGGTATGGGTAGAGTATCAGGGGAAGTGTCACAGGTTGGGCCGCACTTTAGCTCTATCTCTATTCCATGGTAGGGTGGATGGAGACGACAATAAACGTTAACCTTTGGGCGGGCCTTCACACCCTGTGTATAGTGGCGAGGCGGCCACCGAACCTTTCTATAGCGCATTGCAAACTTATTACCAGACCACAGATATGAATTGAATGCATGCATATGTTTATTGCATTGTTTTGCTTGCTCACTGAACCGTGATGTGTGCTCACCCTTTCAACGTCGAATGCTTTTAGTTGATGATGCAGGTACCACTGTTGAAGAGTATATGAATACTTCTGTGTACGGGCACGTCGCTGTAATGGAAGCTGAAGACTTAGTGGATACGCATGACTCCTCATGCGAGTGCAATTCATGCGTATTTGACTAGATTTTGTTTGAATTATTAAAGAAATATAATTGATATTTTATTTATTTATGTCTCAGTTGATAAAATAATAACTTGATATTTATTTATGATTGTCACAGTTAGATTTTTCAGTTCATTTACTATAAGACTTCCGCTATTGTGTATTTATTCTGATTATGGTTGTGGATGTGTATGGTTTTATTTTCAACAGACACAGCCTATTAGAGATCCTGGTTGAACCGTTGGTTTATTAGCGGTTCATCACCCCATTCTGAATAGTACGGAATTGGGTTGTGACAGTAGGTTTCCTAACTTGAGTAAGAAACTCTTTATGGAATTTTCCTGCACCATTGAATGCTTTAATCAGATCGGACGGCTGCTCCAATTCGGATTCGGATCAGATTTTTGTGTCAGACTTTGAGGCAACGTTTGGAGGCCCAAACAAACTCAAAATTTTCTCCATAATATCATTCCAAAAAGGTTGAGACGTCCTCTACAACTTTACTAAAGATAACTTTTCAATTCTATAACTCTTTCCACGTCCAAAACCTACATGAAGCTCAGAACTTCAATATTAAGAATGCTGAAATTGACTTATGTTTTAGCAATTAATTCACAATGTCTAGAAAACATGTCAAATTAATAAAATTCATCTTATTTAGTTCAATTAGGCATAAAATATATTAAAAAAATATAGTACAAAGGGAATAAAAATATAGAAATTACATACTTATCAAATACTCTTGTGAGGACAAAGGTGGAAATCTTGGAAGTCGCCACCTAGATTAAGGTCTAGGACCTTGGAAAATGTGAAATCTCACCCTAAGGTAAAAATTCAATTGACTCATGACCCTTAGATTTGATTTCTGGTCAATCAGAGATTGGGTAACCGTTAGGTTACGATTATGGGAAGGGGTTAGGCACCCAAACCGCCTGATCGAAATCGATTTCCTATGCCTTTTCTATGCTAGACTCTATCTGTTAAATCGAACCAAACCAAGTGATTTGATATTAATGAACCGAATCTGTATCCATCAGATTCCCTACGTATCGTAAAATTATTTTGAAAATCAAGTTCACCATTGTAGTTCAGGTGTGATTAAAGTTTATGGCTATGATTTATGCTTGTGCATGATTAAGTTCATCGTTCAAGTTGAAGTTTATGCTTGAAAGGTTGAGAAACCCTATGGGTTAGGATCTGGATAGTCCATACGAACTGATAGATAGTCCTAGTGGATCTAAGAATGGATAATCCTTTCTGGGTCTGAATGTGGATAACCCTATTTGGGTCAAAATATGGATGGATATCCTAGTGGATCCATGGATAGTCTGAGTGGACTAAGGTGTGGATCCAAATTTGGGTTTCTCCCAAATAGCTTATGTATCCTAGGGTTTGCCCTAGGAATCAGAATCCACGTAATTCAAAATGGTGGGTGGATATCCAAGTAGATCTATGGATAGTCCGAGTGGACTAAGGTGTAGATCCGAATTTGGCCTACGTATCCTAGGGTTTCTCCCAAATGGCCTACGTATCCTAGGGTTTGACATAGGAATCCGAATCCACGTAGTTCAGACTGGATTGAAATGGATGGATATCCTAGTGGATCTATGGATAGTCCGAGTGGATTAAGGTATGGATCCTAATTTGGGATTCTCCCAAATGGCCTACGTATCCTAGGGTTTGCCCTAGGAATCAGAATCTATGTTGTTCGGGACTGGGTTAAAATGGATGGGTATCCTAGTGGATCCATGGATAGTCCAAGTGGACTAAGGTGTGGATCCGAATTTGAGATTCTCCCAAATGGCCTACGTATCCTAGGGTTTGTCCTAGGAATCAGGATCCGCGTAGTTCGGGATGATGGAATAACCTGTTCTAGGTTAGAATGTGAAAACATGTTCTAGGTTTAGGGTTTAGAACCTATTCTAGGTTTAGGATTGAGAACCTATTCTAGGTTTAGCATTGAGAACCTATTCTAGGTTTAGGGTTTACTGAGAGGTGGAAATAGTCCAAAATTACCCTTTTCATCCTAGGTTTTAATTTTGAAAGGTTTGGCAAAATATTCTCTTTCTTTATTAAGATTTTTATTATTCCCATTATGCCCTTCCCAAAAATGTAGGTGCCTAAATGCATGTCCCCACGCCTAATATCTTTGCTAGGTGTACAAATATGGTAGTTCGACTAGGGTGCAGTATAAATTAAGTTATTATCAAAAATAGAATATTCTAAGCATGGCATGTATGATATTTATAGTAACTATCACAACATATAGTAAGATTGTGAAAATCTCCCTAATATGGCATGCATTGCGAATAAGACAAGAACCTAATATGGCAATAATCTAAGCATGACAAGACCTAATATGGCAAGTTCTAATATGCATCTATATATCAACATGATAAATACCAATCATAGAATGCATATATGACATTAATTTTTTCAAAAAAAAATAAAAATCTTATATGCTATTTTCTAAGCATAATAAGACTTAAAAATGGTAAGAAATTAAGATTTTACTAAATATGGTAAAAAAATCTAATTATTCTACCAAATATAGCAACATATGGAATATAGCAAATATGGTATGCACAATCCAAACAAAGCATATGAATGCTCCAAATATAGCCATTTATCCAAATATGGTAGAATTTACTCAAACAATCAATTTGCATGTTACAATGAATGAGACAGCAATGAAACCTTTTTTTTTTTTTGAAAAGTAAAAAATTATTAAAAAAAAAACGTATGTTCAATGTTCTTTAAAAAATTATAATTTTTATGAAGACATTTGGAAAGATTAATGACTCAAAACTGTCAATAATGTGACACAAGATTTCAGATAATGGACAAAGCTATGAACTGCATTCAGATTCTGTCACAGTACACAAGAATGACCATAAGTAGGTCTTCTACAACTCAAATCAAGCTCAACTTTTTTTCATAAAAAGATGACTTAATATATTATATTTCATATGAAGGAGTTAAAACCCAATAGAGAGAACAAATAGGTTAAAGATATTCCCTAAGACTGGACATGTGAATTGGTCAAATCTATTCCAGATTTTTGACCAGTTGCACCATAAATTCCAAATAAAATCCGATACTTAATGAAAATTAAATACAGACATATGTCTATGTAGATAACTGTTTGATCTAAAATTTCATCAAGAAAAACAAGTTAAAACAATATATTTTATTTGTGAAAAATAATTCTTTTCAATCATGCAAAATCAATACATCATGACAGATTCAAAATCAGAGCACTATGCACTTAAAAATTGATATCAATTCAATAAAAAATTTAAAAAATATGAAACGAGGGTCATTTTTTAGATAAATTTCATGTCTAAAAAAGTTTATATAAAGTTGATTTCCTGATTATGACCATAAGACCCTTGTCTAGAGACTTTCTGATGGAGGATTGCATTACATCCGAGTAAAACAGCAATGTCAAAGACAAATTTTTTTAATGTATTTTTCTAATTCCAAATGGAACGAAATTTTTAAGGTAGTCTTCTAACATATCAGAGAGACTCCCATAAACATTTGGGCTTTAAAATCTAAGAAAAAAATACATGTGATGTACGTCCTAAGTTTGAATCTTAAATTTAGAAATTTTAGATTAGAAAATCACTTTATGAAATTTACAAAAAACATCAAACATCATCACATATCATTCAAAACATCATCATTGAATAGCTTAGACAAATTATCATTCATGAAAAATGGTAGACATAGGCATCCTAACATTAACAAGCATGTAATAGAGCATTCCTGATTGAGATTTCATGGAAATTAATCTTTTTCAAGCAAAATTGACATTCGAGCATTCTAACGACCTCTAAATTTGTTTAGAGTACTAACCTTGTGCTCAAATCGAGCGAAACCATCGATGTAGGATGATTGGAGATTGTATCAAGCTCTTTGAAGGTGAACCCTCCTTCTCCTCTTTCTCTCACGTTTTCTAGAGTAGAAAACGTCCCTCCACTCTCTCTCTTCTCTTTTTTTTTCTTTTCTCTTCTTCTTCTCTCTTTCTCTCTCCCTCTCTCACATTTTTTCCTCTCTTACCCACGTTCTCTCTCTCCTTGTGGTCTGGAAAAGAAGCCCCCCTCTCTTCTTTTGGCTTATTTATGCTTTTCCTCTCCTCTTCTAGAAGATCCTTATTTCCTTTTCTTCTTTTTCTAGAAAATCTCTTTTTTTTCCTTTTTTCTTCTTTCCTTTCTTCTCTTCCTTCCGTTTTCTCTTCTCCCTCTCTCTTCCACACGTTTTTTCCTCTCCTTGTTTAGAAAATCCTCTCATTTTCTTTCCTTCTTCTCTTTTCCTTCCTTTTCTTCTAGAAAATCCTTTCTTTCTATTTTTTTTTTCTTTCTTCTTTCTTTCCACGTTTTTTCTCCTTCATTTCTTTCCTTTTTCTCCTTTTTCTTCTAGAAAATCTCTTTTCTCTTTCCTTTCTCTCTTTCCTTCTTCTAGAAAATTACTTCTCTCTTTCCTTTCTTTCTTCTTTCCTTTTCTTCTTCCTTCCTTCCCTTCCTTTTTTTTCTTCTTTCTCCCTCTCTCTTTCATGTTTTCTTTCTAGAAAACTGAAAGAGATTTTATTTCTCTTTCCTTTTTTTTTTCTTCTTTTCTTTCCTTCCTCTTTCCTTCCTTTTTTTTTCTTTCTCCCTCTCTCTTTATGTTTTCTTTCTAGAAAACGTGAAAGAGATTTTATTTCTCTTTCCTTTTTTCTTTTTTTCTTTTTCTTCTTTTTTTCTTTCCTTCCTCTTTCCTTCCTTTTTTCTTTTTTCTTTCTCCCTCTCTCTTTTATGTTTTCTTTCTAGAAAACGTGAAAGAGATTTTATTTCTCTTTCCTTTTTCTTTCTCCCATTCTCTTTCCCACGGCCTCTCTTTCCTCTCTCTTTCCTATAATATATATATATATATATATATATATATATATATATATATATATATATATATATATATAAATGTATTAATACATATAATATATCCATAAGATATATATATGTATATATTATATACAATAATATATTATATATTATACACATATAAAAGAAATGCATGCATATAGACTGACATAACTTGGTCTGGATTGGTCTGAGCTGGGCCGAGCTATGTTAGACTAAGTTGAATTAAGCTGGTTTGGACTAAGGTTGACATTTCATAATCTATTTCTGTCACCCTTCCATATGAAATTTCTCGATAGCATCTATTCCAAATTTTTTGCATTCACTTTGTAGAACATTAAAAATGAGAAATATTGGAACTTGAATCACCTCATTTGGAAATAAAATGGTCAACATATGAATTTTTGAAGTTTAAACAGGCTAATTATCGATAATTTGACTGACCATTCTGCATGGGATCCTTCGGAGACTTCTACAGGAAATCCTTTACGTCCACTTTGTAGAGTACTAAAAATGGAACATAATGAAATTGAAATTACCTGATTTGGATATGAGGTGACCAAAATATGAATTTTTGAAGATTAAATGACCATTCCCATGTGTAATTTGCATGGGACCCTTCGGAGACTTCTACCCGAGATTTTTTATGTCCACTTTGTAGAACATCACAAATAAAGAATAATGGCCTTGGAATCATCTGAATCCGACGTAGAACGACAAAGTTATGAAGCTTTGAAGTTCTAACGATAATTTTGCATGAAAGCTTGCATGGGGCCCACTGGTGACTTCTACCCGGGATTTTTCAAGTCCACTTTGAAGAGGACTGAAAATAAGGAATATTGTCCTTTGAATCATCTGATTCCGATATCAGATGGCCAAGATATGATGATTTGAAGTTTAAATGATAATGCATGCATCATACGATAATTATGTAAATGCCCTTGCACTTCAAACTGCGATATCTTCCTTGTTTAAAGTCAGAATTTGATGATCCTGGTCTCATTTCGAAGATAATTTCATGACCTATTCATCCAAGTAGGTAATAGCCTATGACCCTACTATGAGGTTCATTAGAGAATCACCAACCTTTGGGTTAAAGGCCGAAAACCTGCCATATTGGTTCACTTATGCTAAGGGTGGCAAAAATGGGGTGCTTACAGATGCCCCTCTTTAGCCGAGATTGTTACCAATTGAAGGCTAAAGATAAAAAGAACCACGTTTTTGGGATATGAATGAGATTGCTTATTGGGCTGCACTTAGGGTGATTCGTCCTAAACTGCCTACGTATTCTAAGGGTGTCCTAGAAATCAAGCCTAGAACGTAATTCAATTGGTAAAAAAGTTTGCTCTTCTTGGAAAATTGATGACTGTTCTTCTTGTATGAAGCTCGACTGTGAATACAAGGCTCATTTGTAGGCTGGGAACCTCTTCTTGCTGAGGTGGAACTCATGATGCAAGGTATGTGCGGGCTTGAACCCGGCTTGATCCATTTGTAGGCTGATAAACCTCTTCTTGTATGAAGCTAGGCTGTGAATACAAGGCTCATTTGTAGGCTGGGAACCTCTTCTTGCTGAGGTTAGACTCATGAGCAAGGTACATGCGGGCTTGAACCCGGCTTGATCCAGTTGTAGGTTGATAAACCTCTTCTTGTATGAAGCTAGGTTGTGAATACAAGGCTCGTTTGTAGGCTTGGAACCTCTTCTTGTATGGAGTTAGGTTGTGAATACAAGGCTGGTTGCATGAGTTTGGGCTCGACATTGATTTGTTTGGATGGAGGACTTATTGTTTTTTCTTTGATTGAATTGAGGCTCTTTTGATTGAGATTCTGAGATTGATTTTCTGAATAAGCTAGGGCTTTGCCTTTGATTCACTTATAGGCTGAGATTGACTTGATCTTTGAATGAGCTAGGGCTCTACATTTGATTTACTAATAAGCTGAGATTGACTTGATCTTTGAATAAACTAGGGTTCTGCATTCACTTATAGGCTGAGATTGACTTGATCTTTGAATGAGCTAGGGCTCTACATTTGATTCACTAATAATCTGAGATTGATTTGATCTTTAGATGAGCTAGGTCTCTGCATTCACTTATAGGCTGAGATTGACTTGATCTTTGAATGAGCTAGGGATCTGCATTTGATTCATTAATAGGCTGAGATTGACTTGATCTTTGAATGAGCTAGGGCTCTACATTTGATTCACTAATAAGCTGAGATTGATTTGAACTTTAGATGAGCTAGGGCTCTGCATTTGAATATGAAATGAGCAAGTACTTAGAAGGTTACTTTTAGGGTGAGGAATTTGCTATTGATTCTGAAATGAGCGAAACTCAGAAGGTCACTTATAGAGTGATACTGAATGACTCATCTTTGAAGTTCCTACCAGCTTTGGACCTTCGAGATTGAAAATTGGAGTATCCTTCTTGGAAGCTCTATGGCTATGAACCTTCGGGAATGGAAACTAGAATATCCTCTTAAGTATCTTTGATGCTATGAAACTTTGGGATGCTCGAAAGTGACCCATACAGGATGTCTTTGTTGACTTTGAACCTTTAGGGTTGAAATCTGACCCATCTTAGAAGTCTCTTGACTTTGAACCTATAGAGTGCTATAGATTTGAGATGATGGTGAATTCCTTGGCAGTTTTCCAAGGTTTTTTTTTTTTTTTTTTTTTTTTTTTTTTTTTTGCTCCTGCTTTATTGGTGAAGGCATAAAACATGGCATCAATGGAAATGGTGTCATGGACTTTACTGGCATGATACTTAGATTTAAAATTTGCTATTTATGACTTGGTACTGCAAGTTTGACACAATTTCAGCACGGTAGTGATGACATGGTTGCTCCCTTGGAAGGGTTTGAAAGTGATGATTTTCTTCAGTCAACATTGGTGTTGTTGGATTTTAGATTGAAGGAAACTCTAGCGAGGATTTTGGACAAGAATAAGGAATCTTCACAGTGTCTAACCAAAGTGATTTTATTGATTGACCTTGGTGTTAAACTATTGAGGGGCATCGGGTCAACTAAGTTCTTTGACTGTGCACTATGATAGACCAAATTGGTAGAACAGCCAAGCGGCGATAAAATGTGACATGGGTTTGGCCTTTGATCTAGACTCATGAAAAGCTCAGGGCTTTGCAACATTGTTGTGCCAATTTTGAAAGATGAATGAACCATGGTCCCAAAGTAGGCACGAGGAGCAAAGGATTCGAAGCGTTCCTTCAAAGAATTTGGTGACGAAATCCTAACAGGTAAGCGACCACATTGGATTTTCTTCATCAACAGGATTGGGAGAACTGAGAAATTGGTAAAAACTAACTTGGACGGACCTACTTCTATTGACTAGGAAAGTCAGTGGCTTCAGACTAGACAATGGATCCTAGATGTAATGCTCATGATCAAGTTTAATTCCTCTACATAGGGTATATCTATGCCCCAGTGTCTGCATGTTGTGACAAACTACTACTATAGTATGCTAGGGGCAAGATAGAAGGAAACGGGCAATCTAACAGAGTTGGAACTAGGTTGAATCTGGATTGTATCAAGAATTTGACCATGCTTCTAAGGTCAAGGGAAGATTGACAGATTGATTGAAGAAAGTGACTTCTTAGATAAACCCTTCTTGAATCTTGAAAAATGAGGGAGCTGATGATTTGATGAATTTGGCTACATCCGTAACCAGGCCATGAGAATTTGCTCTCTCCCTAATGTGACAAAAGGATTTGAAGATAGAATTCTGTTGAAAGGCATTGCTATGGAGCCCAACAGATGATAGTTTGTTCAACTCCTCCAAGTATGATTCACTGGAGAGCAAGAGGGGTTCCTTTCCTTATGGAGGGTAAACTGGGTATGACACTTGTCTACATGAACCACTGAATTTTTCTATGTAGGGCCAATGAGGGCAATGCTTTAGGTTTGCATCAGGTCGCCTATCCCCACTGAGGTATTATGGGTTGCCCATTGAGGTGTCTTGGGTTGCTTTTCCTTGCTGAGTTTCGTTTATTCCCTTCTTTTTTTTTGCAAACCCCATCTTGGGTTGAATAAAGAGTCCTAATATGGTGGGGATATTGCCAAAATTATGGTCATATCCAATGGTCTGAAACCCTTAGGGGAAATTCGAACGGCATGACTTTCATGACAAATGGGTAGCCTTTCCTCACTGTTTAAGTTGACACCTACACACATTGATAGGCGGGAAACTATTTGAATAATCACTAAAAGCGACCTTAGGGAAATGCAGTCCCACACCAAAATTAAAAATGGTGTTGAATTATATTTTCCTTTCTTGGAGATGTTCAGATGGAACATGTGTCTCAACAAGCTACATCGAGATGCCGAATCAGTCGCGATCATATCTGGGCCTGAAACCTTTAAGTTTGTTGACAAGTATTGAAGTTGAAGGTCCAGGAGGACTGATGTGAAACTGTCCACATGGGTCTACCATTGGGAGAGTGTTTGGTTGTTTACGTAGAATGGGCTTATCTTACTGAGAAGATCCCATTTTACTGGTTTGAGAAATGAAGGGCTTATAGGAACCTTGGGAAGCCGTCGGATGTAATGAACGACAGATGAGAGTTCCAGCCAGATTCATTAATTTATACATAAAATGATGACATGATCACGAAATACAGCGCCATAAAAATTGATAATCAAAAGAAGGGCTTGTGATAGAGACTCCTTGGAAGGCCGTCAGATTGATAGACGGGAGAGGGAGTCTAATGCCGATGAAAAATCTTTCTCTGATGACGAAGAAGTGATGAGATCATCTCCTATAAAGGCGGGATGTAATTGGCCAAAATCAAAATTCTAGTCCAACATGCTATGAATCTCGAAGAACAATCCCACTTGCTATCAGGCTTTGATTGGAACTACCATCCTCTTGAAGTGAGAGGGACAATTGGCTTACTGTCGAACTATAATGCCATTCAACATCTTACTATTTTCTTTTCTTTTTTTTTTTCTTTTTTTTTTTTTGGATGTGGAGGCCACATAATGCAGTGCTTCGCTTGATCGCAAAGTTGAATCATGACTTTCAATATTAGATTTGAATCTTCTTCTTTCAAACATTTCCAATCAGATAGAACATCTTTGCCCCAGTTAGTACTCTGATCTTCTGTAAACTTTAAGAACATTTGTGACTGCTCAGCTAGTATCTGATTTTATCTGAATGGTGAATTCGTATTCTGTCCTCTGGAAGTTAATCACCACCTTCTGTCTGATATGACTACCTCCCATTATTGATGTAGATAAAACATAGGCTTGAATTTTTTTTTCCTTTCTTTTTTTTTTGTTTTTTTTGTTTTTGTTTTTTGATATTCCTATGACCTCATTCTTTGATTTTGAGATTGATGATTCATCATGTATCTCTTTCTTGCAGATAATGTACTTTGTAAGAACTTTGAAATTTCTATCCTTTTGGTGGCACATCTATCCTCCACTCATTTGTACTGATTGGCTGACCTATTGATATGATATGTTACTATCTAATGCTTTCCTTGGAATCTTTTCATAGGTAGAACAAATGGCAGCTTCTCCAATACATGTTTCTTAAGAGTACTCTTTTGTCTCCCGATTGATCATTTAAATCTTTCCCAGATGGGTTGGACCTTTCTTTCTCAAGAGGCCAAGTGGCGTAGAAGTTCAGGAGACGGTTCATCATTTCAATCATCTTCAGAGTCAGAATTGACTACATACGTAGAATAGGAGGATGTATGAAACTGGGAGGAAATGTATGGAAGAGACAAAGCACAGAGTTTGAAATCCCAAACGGGGTGATTTTCTTTTACTTACAGGGCAGATTGGACTGGACTTGTCAACAAACATATCAATCATGGACCTAGACATGGATGACCTATCGAATACCGATAATAAAAAGTTGAAACAACTAGTTTGTCCAAGCGGCTCCAGTTGGGCATAACATCTTCGACGACCACCTTCAGTCATTATGGGAATAAATCTTCCTTCAGACCTCTAACAGCAGGACTCATCATGCCCCTCTATCAATAGGTGCAACATGCCTACCTTTCAAGGTTTCATACAATTCTTACCTATTTTTTTCTCAGTTTGGGATCCATTCATAACCGGACTATTGTTTTCTAAGCTCAAGGTTACTTTGGTCTATGCCCCAGTTTGGGGTTCAATGGATTCATCAATGGACCCCTTCTAGTTGAGTTCAAAATCATTCTAGCTTGTGCCCTAACTTGGGGATCAAGGGGTATCGCCATTGCACTACACCATTTTGAGTCCAAGATTATACTAGTTTATGCATCGGCTTGGGGGTTCAATGGATTTCTTCATTAGACCACTCTCAGTTTGGGTCTAAGGTCAATTTGGTTCATACCGAACTTAGGGCTCAAGGGCTTTCCTCATTGGACCACACTCAATTCAAGCCCAAGGTCAATCCGGTTCGTGCCCCAGTTCAGGGCTCAAGGGCTTTCCTCATTGGACCGTACTCAATTTGAGTCCAAGTTCAATTTGGTTCATGCCCCAGTTTATCGGTTAAGGTATTCATCATTGAACCATACCCAATTCAGGCCCAAGGTCAATCCGGTTCATGCCCCAGTTCAGGGGTCAATGTCTTTCCTCATTGGACCGCACTCAATTTGGGTCCAAGTTCAATCTGGTTCATGCCCCAGTTCAGGGGTTATTGGCTTTCCTCATTGGACCATTCCCTAGCCGTGATTCTGGTTCCTATCCTAGCCTGGGGCATATCGGATCTCATCTTTGGTCTATCCTACTGCTTGGGAAAATTCTATTCCCTCTCTTTGAACAATGAGAAATATGAAGGCAACTCTTTGGATTCTGGCATTTCCTTGGCCAATGGGGCAAAAATGCCCATGATGAGATAGCACTATCATAGCTGAAGGTTCATGGTTTCCAATGACTCCAGGATCTGGAACTGATCTTTATTGACAGGCAATGAGAAATGCTTCTCATTCGCCATTCCTGACGAGCGATCCTAACTTGTAGCATTGGGCTATGATGGACATGGATCGGGCTCTAATTCACAGAGCTAGAGATTGATTTTGAATCGGTCTCCGATTGATAGAGACAAGGTTAACTTTGAACTGGTCTCCGATGAATAGAGATATGGTTGACTTTGAAATGGTCTCTAATTGATAGAGATCAAGATTGAATTTGAATTGGTCTCTGATTGATAGAGATCAAGATTGACAGTCATGGACTGGGCTCTAATTGCTAGAGGCAAGGATTGCTTGAGTTGAACTCCGATTGATAGAGGCCAAGGATGACAAGCACGGATTGGACTCTAATTGCTAGAGATGATGGATTGATTGAGTTGAAATGACTAAAATTCTCTTCAATTCCTTCATGAAATGGAACATGGACCAGAGGTAATGGTTGAACAGGCCTAGAGGCTAACTCATGCTCACATTGAGTTCATATGAATGGAACCTTTCTTAGTTCCAACATGAATCGGAACCTGAACTGGAGTTGATGGTTGGACAAGCCTAGGGGCTAATTAAATTCAAATGAATTGAACTCTTCTTAATTCCAACATGAATCAGAACTTGAACCACAGTTGATGGCTGGATAAGCCTTGTGGCTAAATGAATTCAGATGAATGGGACTCTTCTTAATTCCAACATGAATCAGAACCTAAACCAAAGTTGATGGTTGGACAGGCCTAGTGTTTAATTAAATTCAGATGAATGGAATTTTTCCTAGTTCCAACATGAATCAGAACCCTAACCAAAGTTGATGGTTGGATAAGCCTAGTGGCTAATTGAATTCAGATGAATGGAACTTTTCACAGTTTCGACATGAATCAGAACCTAACCAAAGTTAATGGTTGGATAAGCCTAGTGGCCAATTGAATTCAGATGAATGGAACTTTTCACAGTTTCGACATGAATCAGAACCTAACCAAAGTTGATGGTTGGATAAGCCTAGTGACTAATTGAATTCAGATGAATGGAACTTTTTCTAGTTTCGACATGAATCAGAACCTAAACAGGAGGTGAAGGGTGAAAGAGCCTAGGGGCCGAATCCCTTCTCCATTTTAACATGATCTGGGAGTAATGACTGAACCTGCCTAGGGTTAAACCTTTCTTCAGTTCTAAGATGAACCAGAAATGGTGGTTGAATCTGGGGCTGAATATTTCTTAGATTCTGAGATGAACTAGATGTGATTGAATCTGCCTAGGGGCTGAATCATTCCTTAATTTTGGATGAACCGAAATGGTGATTGGACCTACCTAGGGGCTGAATCTTTTCTTAATTCAAAGGTGAATTAAAAAGGGTGATTGGACTTACCTAGGGGCTAAATCTCTCCTTAAGTCAGAGGTGAATCGAGAACGGTGATTGGATTTTCCAAGGGATTAAAACTCTCCTTAATTCAGAGGTGAATGGAGAATGATGATTTGATTTTCCTAGGGACTAAATCTCTCCCTAATTTTGAGATGAATTGAGAACAGTGATTGGATTTGCCTAGGAGCTGAATCTTTCCTTAATTCAGAGATGAATTGAGAACTATGATTGTATTTTCCTAGGGGCTGAATCTTTCCTTAATTTTGAAGTAAATCGAGAACGGTGATTGGATTTGCCTGGGGGCTGAATCTCTCCTTAATTCAAAGATGAATCGAGAACTATGATTAGATTTGCCTAGGGGCTGAATCTTTCCTTATTTCTGAGGTAAATCGAGAACTATGATTGGATTTTTCAAGGGGCTAAATCTTTCCTTAATTCTGAGGTACATTGAGAACGGTGATTGGATTTGCTTAGAGGCTAAAACTCTCCTTGATTATGAGATGAACTGAATATGATATTTGAGTAAGCCCAAGGACTAACTGTACGAAAATATTGTAAACTTTTTCAGGTATAGGTGCTTGTCGCTGCCTAAACTGAATGCTCTATTGGACCAGATTGGCTGAGTTACTGATTGTGTTCCCAAATCTGGTTGCCTCCTTTCTTACAAAATTTGATGTTCAATCAAGATCTAGATTCATGACTTCCATTGATTCATTTAGAAAGATAACATGAATGGATCTCAAGGTGGGAGATCAAGACAATTCCCTAGTTGTAGGGGCCTCTCACCCTAAAAGGGTGGATATGGTTACAGATTGATTCTCTTTTCCAAAGGCATTGAAACTTAATGAAGAAATATTAAGATTCTAGACATCTAGAGGAATGTAAGAAGTCACATGCACAATAAAGATGACTTAACCAAACAAAGTTAGCTCCCTCATAAGGGAGATTGGGTAAACATTATCCGAGTTAATTTAGTTGAATTTGGTTAAGCCATGTGTTCGGTCTTGGGACCTCGTGATTCCAAAAATGGATAATTAGTGGTACCATGGTCTGGCCACTTGGATTACCGAATTTGATGAAATTGAAATGGATATATTAATCCGTCGTCCTTATTAGGGATGGTTAGCAAAAGCGGTTCATAGATGAACAAACTAGTAAATTTCTTCTTGACCATGGTATCTATGTCTTGACAGGGATTTTCTGTTCATTTTTTGAAATCGACGTGTTAACAATGAGAGATTCGATACATCGAGCTTACTTAATGGAGGGTGTATATTGACCATCTACTATGATGTAGAACAGGTGTATACATATCTCATACTCCCAATGGGTGAGAGTTTAAGATGCTCATCGTGTAGATTCTAACATGTTGACCAATCGAGGACAAAAATGGGCAAAACTTCGACGTCTCGAACATGGATGTCATGGCTAAGTAGATTTTACTGGGTCGGTTCAGGGATGAACCAAAAATAACAAACATTGGGCTACAATCTAGGTTAGGACAGAAAAGGCCACCTTGACAAGGACGGGGTAACCTATCACCGAATGCATGATGAATAATGGGCCCCCAATCCCTTTATATACTATGTTGCAAGAATCAAGCAACGTGGAGTAGCATAACACATTCCCAGGCGGACCCAAGAAATGCTCGTTAGAGGCTGCTCGCCAGTCGTGGTCTCACAAAGTACAGGTCAATGTTGTGTGTTTCGCCTAGCGGGCTATCCCATATGTATGGGACCCGGTTCGATTACTCGCACGAATGTGTGACTGAATCCATTTCCCCCCAAAACAATATTATACAAGCATAAATATAGTATCCTAAGAGCAAGCATCCAATTCACACAAGAAAAGTTTTTATTTAGGAGTTTGACGTTTATATCCCCAGTGAAGTCGCCATTGTGAGGACAAAGATGGAAATCTTGTAAGTCGCCACCTAGATTAAGGTCTAGGACCTTGGAAAATGTGAAATCTCACCCTAAGGTAAAACTTCGATTGACTCATGACCCTTAGATTGGATTTCTGATCCATCAGAGATTGGGTAAGCATCAGGTTACGGTTATGGGAAGGGGTTAGGCACCCAAACCGCCCGATCAAAATCGGTCTCCTATGCCTTTCCTATGCTAGACTCTATTTGTTAAACCGAACCAAACGTAGTGGTTTGATAACAATGAACCGAATCTGTATCGATCAGATTGCCTATGTATCATAGAATTACTCCAAAAAGGTTCACCATCATAGTTCAGGTATGATTAAAGTTTATGGCTGTGATTTTGCTTGTGCATGATTAAGTTCATTGTTCAAGTTGAAGTTTATGCTTAAAAGGTTGAGAAACCCTATGGGTTAGGATCTGGATAGTCCATACGAACTGATAGATAGTCCTAGTGGATCTAAGAATGGATAACCCTTTCTGGGTCTGAATGTGGATAACCCTATTTGGGTAAAAAATGTGGATAACCCTTCTTGGGTTGAAAATGTGGATAACCCTATTTGGGTCAAAATATGGATGGATATCGTAGTGGATCTATGGATAGTCTGAGTAGACTAAGGTGTGGATCCAAATTTAGCTTTCTCCCAAATAGCCTACGTATCCTAGGGTTTGTCCTAGGAATCAGAATCCGCATAGTTTGAAATGGTGGGTAGATATCTAAGTGGATCCATGGATAGTCTAAGTGGACTAAGGTGTAGATCTGAATTTGGGTTATCCCAAATGGCCTATGTATCCTAGGGTTTGACCTAGAAATCAGAATCCACGTAGTTCAGACTGGATTGAAATGGATGGGTATCCTAGTGGATCTATGGATAGTCCGAGTGGACTAAGGTGTGGATCCAAATTTGGGATTCTCCCAAATGGCCTACATATCATAGGGTTTGCCCTAGGAATTAGAATCCACGTTGTTTGGGACTGGTTGAAATGGATGGATATCCTAGTGGATCTATGGATAGTCCAAGTGGACTAAGGTGTGGATCTGAATTTGGGATTTTCCCAAATGGCCTACGTATCCTAGGGTTTGCCCTAGGAATCAGAATCCACGTAGTTCGGGATGATGGAATAACCTGTTCTAGGTTAGAATGTGAGAACCTGTTCTAGGTTTAGGGTTTAGAACCTATTCTAGGTTTAGGGTTGAGAACCTATTCTAGGTTTAGGATTGAGAACCTATTCTAGGTTTAGGGTTTACTGAGAGGTGGAAATCGTCTTGAATTATCCTTTTCATCTTAAGTTCTAATTTTGGAAGGTTTGACAAAACATTCTCTTTCTTTATTAAGATTTTTGTTATTCCCCTTATGCCCTTCCCAAGAATATGAGTGCCTAAATACACATCCCCACGCCTAATATGTTTGCTAGGTGTATAGATATGGCAGTTCGACTAGGGTGCAACATAAATTAAGTTATTACCAAAAATAGAATATTTTAAGCATGGCATGTATGATATTTATGGTAACTATCACAACATATAGTAAGATTATGAAAATCTCTCTAATATGGCATTCATTGCAAATAAGGCAAGAACCTAATATGACAAGATCTAATATGCTAATCTAAGCATGGCAAGACCTAATATGGAAAGATCTAATATGCATCTATATATCAATATGCTAAGTACCAATCATAGAATGCATATATGACAAGAAATTTTTCAAAAAAAGGAAAAATCTTATATGTTATTTTTAAGCATAGTAAGACTTAAAAATGGTAAGAAATTAAGATTTTGTATAATATGATAAAAAAATATATTTATTCTACCAAATATAGCAACATATGGAATATGACAAATATGGTATGCATAATCCAAACAAAGCATATGAATGCTCCAAATATAGCCATTTATCAATATGACAGAATTTGCTCAAACAACCAATTTGCATGTTACAATGAATGAGACATCAATGAAACCTTTTTTTTTTGAAAAATAAAAAATTATTAAAAAAAAAACATATGTTTAATGTTCTTTGAAAAATTATAATTTTTATGATGACATTTGGAAAGCTTAATGACTCAAAACTGTCAATAATGTGACACAAGATTTCAGATAACAGACAAAGCTATGAACTACATTCAGATTCTATCACATTACACAAGAATGATCATAAGTAAGTCTTCTGCAACTCAAATCAAGCTCAAGTTTTTTTCATAAAAATATGACATAATATGTTATATTTCATATGAAGGAGTTGAATCCCAACAGAGAGCAAAAATAGGTCAAAGATATGCCCTAAGACCGGATATGTGCACTGGTCAAATCTGTTCCAAATTTTTGATCAGTTGTACCATAAATTTCAAATAAAATTCTATACTTAATGAAAATTAAATACAGACATATGTCTATGTAGATAACTATCTGATCTAAGATTTCATCAAGAAAATAAGTTAAAATAGTATATTTTCTTTGTGAAAAATGATTCTTTTCAATCATGCAAATCAATACATCATGACAGATTCAAAATCAGAGCACTATGCACTTAAAAATTGATATCATTTCAATAAAAAATTAAAAAAATACAAAACCAGTGCCATTTTTGAGAAGACTTTTATGTCTAAAAAGTTCATACAAAGTTAATTTCCTGATTATGGCCATAAGACCCTTGTCTAGAGACTTTCTGATGGAGGATTGCATTACATCTGAGTAAAACAGCAATGTCAAAGACAAGTTTTTTTGATGTATTTTCCCAAATCTAAATGGAACGAAATTTTTAGGATAGTCTTCTAACATATCAGAGAGACTCCCATAATACTTTGGGCTTCAAAATCCAAAAAACAATACATGTGATATACGTCCTAAGTTTGAATCTTAAATCTGGAAATTTTTAGATTAGAAAACCACTTTATGAAATTTGCAAAAAACATCAAACATCATCACATATCATTCAAAACATCATCATTGAATAGCTTAGACAAATTATCATTCATGAAAAATGCTAGACATAGGCATCCTAACATTAACAAGCATGTAATAGAGCATTCCTGATTGAGATTTCATGAAAATTAATCTTTTTCAAGCAAAATTGACATTCGAGCATTCTAACGACTTCTAAATTTGTTTAGAGTACTAACCTTGTACTCGAATCGAGTGAAACCATTGATGTAGGATGATTAGAGATTGTATCAAGCTCTTTGAAGGCGAACCCTCCTTCTCCTCTTTCTCTCACATTTTCTGGAGTAGAAAACGTCCCTCCACTCTGTCTCTTTTCTTTCTCTCTTTTCTTCTTCTCTTTTTTTCTTTTATCTTCTTCTTCTCTCTTTCTCTCTCCCTCTCTCACTTTTTTTCCTCTCTTACCCATGTTTTCTCTCTCCTTGTGGTCTGGAAAAGAAGCCCCCCCTCTCTTCTCTAGGCCTATTTATGTTTTTCCTCTCCTCTTCCAGAAGATCCTTCTTTCCTTTTCTTCTTTTTCTAGAAAATCTCTTTTTCTTTTTCCTTTTTTCTTCTTTGCTTTCTTCTCGTCCTTCCCTTTCCTCTTCTCCCTCTCTCTTCTACACATTTTTTCCTCTCATTGTTCTAGAAAATCCTCTCCTTCTCTTTCCTTCTTCTCTCTTCCTTCCTTTTCTTTTTTTTCTTCTAGAAAATTATTTCTTTCCATTTTTTTTTTTCTTCTCTCTTTCCCATGTTTTTTCTCCTTCCTTCTTTCATTTTTATCCTTCTTCTTTTAGAAAATCCCTTCTCTCTTTCCTTTCTTTCTTTCCTTCTTTTAGAAAATTCCTTCTCTTTCATTTCTTTCTTCTTTCCTTTTCTTCTTCCTTTCTTTCCTTCCTTTTTTTTTTCTTCTTTCTCCCTCTCTCTTTCACGTTTTCTTTATAGAAAACGTGAAAGAGATTTTACTTCTCTTTCCTTTTTTTTTCTTGTTCTTCTTTTTTTCTTTTTTTCTTTCCTTCCTCTTTCCTTGCTTTTTTTTTCTTTCTCCCTTTATCTTTCACGTTTTCTTTCTAGAAAACTTGAAAGAGATTTTATTTCTCTTTCCTTTTCTTTTTTTCTTTTTTTCTTTTTCTTCTTTTTTTATTTTTTTCTTTTTTTCTTTCCTTCTTCTTTCCTTCCTTTTTTTCTTTTTTCTTTGTCCCTCTCTCTTTCACGTTTTCTTTCTAAAAAACGTGAAAGAGATTTAATTTCTCTTTCCTTTTTCTTTCTCCCATTCTCTTTCCCACGGCCTCTCTTTCCTCTCCCTTTCCACGGTCTCTCTTTCCTCTCTCTTTCCTATAGTATATATATATATACACAATAATATATTATACATTATACACATATATACGAAATGCATGCATATGGACTGACATAACTTGGTCTGGATTGGTCTGAGCAGGGCCGGGCTAAGTTAGACTAAGCTGGATTAAGCTGGTTTGGACCATGGTTGACATTTCATAGTCTATTTTCGTCACCTTTCCATATGAAATTTTCCGATAGCATCTATTCCAAATTTTTTGAGTTCACTTTGTAGAACATTAAAAATGAAGAATATTGGAACTTGAATCACCTCATTTGGAAATAAAATGGCCAACTTATGAATTTTTGAAGTTTAAGCAGGCCAATTATCGATAATTTGGCTGACCAATTTACATGGGATCCTTCGGAGATTTCTACCGAAAATCCTTTACGTTCACTTTATAGAGTACTAAAAATGGAACATAATGAAACTGAAATTATCTGATTTGGATATGAGGTGACCAAAATATGAATTTTTGAATATTAAATGACCATTCCCATGTATAATTTTGCATGGGACGCTTCGAAGACTTCTACGTGAGATTTTTTATGCCCACTTTGTAGAACATCACAAATGAAGAATAATGACCTTGGAATCATCTGAATCCGACGTAGAATGACAAAGATATGAAGCTTTGAAGTTCTAACGATAATTTTGCATGAAAGCTTGCATGGGGCCCACTGGTGACTTCTACCCGGGATTTTTCAGGTCCACTTTGAAGAGGACTGAAAATAAAGTATATTGGCCTTTGAATCATCTGATTCTGATATCAAATGACAAAGATATGATGATTTGAAGTTTAAATGATAATGCATGTATCATACGATAATTACGTAAATGCCCTTGCATTTCAAACTGCAATATCTTCCTTGTTTAAAGTCAGAATTTGATGATTCCGATCTCATTTTGAAGATAATTTCACGACCTATTCATCTAAGTAGGTAATAGCCTATGACCCTACTGTGGAATTCATTAAAGAATCACCAACCTTTGGGTTAAAGGTCGAAAACCTGCCATATTGGTTCACTTATGCTGAGGGTGGCAAGAATGGGGTGCTTACAACCCCCACACTTAGTTTTCGTATGTCTTCGAGCAAAGAAAATATAAAAATAAAATAAAATAAAATTCTAACTCACTTTCGTAGGAATCATGATTGCACTTAGCACATACAATAAGCCTTTAAACCCCTAGGTCACCCCTAGTGGACGAGTTGTATCTCATGAGTATTTTTAGAGAATAAATATACAAAATTCATATAAAAATTCTAAACTTTAACTTTTGTATTTATGAAAAGAACATATACACATCCTATTAGTCAAGACATTCAACCTGGGATCAAGAAAATAGGAAAACCCCCACACTTAAACTTTATTACCTCATATGATTCAAACACTAAGCACGCATATTTAATTAGGAAATCTTGTTATATCTTCCAAACATACCTTTCCTTAAAGTAAAACCTATGGTAACACACTGGCAACCAAGACCCAAGATTTAGAGCCTATTTGACCATATTCAGCTTTCAACATTTTTATTTCACATTTTTTTCTACACTTTTCCTCTCTAAGCTACTCCATTATAGTTGGCTTGAGAAGTGCAGGTGGTTATGCATTTTATGTTACTTATGTAGCTTCGTTTTTTATATATATCTTCAAGGACATTAATGCTAGAGAGTACTTTTTTTTTTAAAGAAATCTCATCCAAGGAATGTCAATCAAGACACCTCGCTTCCTCAGGCAAAATGCCCTATCTAGTTCCAAGA
This sequence comes from Protea cynaroides, assembly GCA_028583415.1. NCBI lineage: Eukaryota > Viridiplantae > Streptophyta > Magnoliopsida > Proteales > Proteaceae > Protea > Protea cynaroides. The sequence continues at coordinate 10,183,015 of CM053266.1, forward strand.
ACATAAACTCTTTTTTTTTTTTTATAACAATAAGGTCTCAGCTTTAATCCAAGGCTTAAATGCCAACTTGCTCCATAAAAGGTTCATACCTTTAGGTCAGGTAATATATATTTTTTAACTTGATTCCCACCTCATGATACAAATTAGGTATTATCCTCACATAGGTTTTTATTACATTGCATGTGATGGTGTCCTAAGTCTCTCTCTCTCCTTCTAGTTTTGTGTCAAAACCATAGAAATAGTGTATGACTTTACCAAAAACCAATGTTAAAAATATTAAAATTTTTCATAAAAGCTATGCTCAAAACACACTGACACTAAAAGAAACTAAAAATAAAAATATGACACTAAATAAAGCTAAAAATAAAATAAAAAAAAACTAAGTAAAACATAAAACTCTAAAGAAAACTGAATTTTCTATGACTGATCCTAATTTCTCTCCCCCACACTTAAATCTAACATTGTCCTCAATGAAAAATAAGAATGCAAAAGAAAGCAATTAAGAGAGAGAGAAAAGACAAATCTGTTTTCTTGGGTTGCCTCCCAAGCAGCGCAGTTGTTTAACGTCGTTAGCCTGACTAGCTTTGTCCATCACTCCTCATAAGTAGGATCTGCTAGTCCCACTTCTTCAATATTTTTCATTTGAAAATCATCATAGCAAGGTTTAAGTCTATGACCATTCACCTTAAACATCATGTTTGTTTTCAAGCTCTTTATTTCCACTGCACCATGATGAAAAACATTAGTCACAACAAAAGGGTCAATCCAACGAGAACGCAACTTACCTGAAAATAAATTTAATCATAAATGAAAGAGAAGAACTTTCTGGCCAACAAAAAAATTCTTCCTAGAAATCATCTTGTCGTGAAAGGCCTTGGTTTTTGCTTTGTAAATGTTGGAGCTCTCGTAGGCATCATTCCTCAACTCCTCAAGTTCTTACAGTTGTAACCTTCTTTGAACACCATCATCAGTCATATTCATATCGCAATGCTTAACCACTCAATAGGCCCAATATTCTTTATGATTCCATAGCATTCGAACTAATTTCTCTTCCAGACTAGGTGTCAAATTCTTCACAATGATTACCGATAATATCTCATTTTCTCCCAAGTACTCATACTTTAAATGGGCTGACAATGGCTTCAATTCCAGGGTAGTGGCCTGCAAAATAGAAGGTAACAATTTTTTGAGAATCAGGCAGCTCTATAAAAGAAATCCCATATTTTCTTGGAATCTATTTTAAAGAGTGTAAAGCTGCCACAGTCTCCTTCAAATCTTTGTTGATCTTTATTTCTTATTTCTTTTCTAACTCAAGATGTTTGATAATAGCAACCTCTAGTTCAGTCTTGCTATTTAGCTCAAAAACCTCTTGTACTATGGAGTCAATAGTATTAATAGCAAAGAGTCCATGAAGGTCATTAGGGTGTTTCATGGCTTCAAAAATATTAAAACGAATTACTTTACCATCAAATTCCATTGTTAGGGTACCATTATGAACGTCTATCTTTGTTTGAGCTATATTTAAGAATGGTCTTCCCAACAAGATAGGTGCAGGATTAGGTGAGACATCATCTTCCATGTCTATAATGTAAAAGTCAATCGAAAACACTAGCTCATTTACCTGCATAAGAACATCCTCAACTACCCTTCAGGGTACGCATTAGTATGATCAGCTAATTGGATAATAACAGTAGTTTCTTTCAAGGGGCCTAGATTTAATGAAGCATAGATGGATTGTGGCATTACATTAACAGATGCTCTTAAATCTAGCATAGCTCTCTCAATTTTGATATTACCTATTTTACAGGAATGGTAAACATACCTGGGTCTTTACACTTAAGAGACAGTTTTCTTTGGAAGACTGCTGAGACATTCTCTCCTATACTTAATATTTTGTTACCATTCAGCTTCCTTTGGTTAGTGCATAACTCTTTAAGAAATTTTACATATTTGGGTACCTGTTTGATTGCATCCAACAGGGATATATTTACCTCTACTTTATGAAACAAATCAAGAATTTCCTTATTCTTGTCCTCTTTCTTGGATTTTGTGAATCTAGTAAGACAAGGAAGAGGATTAGTCTTAGACAGAATGGAAGGTTTGGGTGTTACCTCAGGTTGGGCTGCTATTTCATCTTTCTCTATTTCTTTCCCAATTTTTCTTCATTTGGGATAGTAGGAATCACCTTTTTTGGCTCCTTAAGTTCTTTATCACTTTGGAGTGTTATTGCATTTACACTCTCTTTTGAATTTACAACTGTTTATGACGGTTATTTTCTTCCAACTGAGATTCTAAACGACTCATAGCAGTTTCCAATTGACTCACCTGACTATCTAGACTTTGAATGTTGGATTTTGTTTCCTTTTGAAACTGTTGGGTATTTAGAGCAAGAGATTTAACTATGTCCTCTAATGATGAGTTTGAATTTTGAGGGACAGGTGGCCTGGGTTGGAATGTTGACTGTTTATTTTGATAGAAGTTTTGCCCTGCTGGTTTGTTTCCTCCATAGCTCATGTTTGGATGATATCTCCAACCTGGATTATATGTGTTAGAGTATGGATCATATTTCCTCGGTGGTCCTGGGAAGTTACTCGTAGCATTGGCTTGTTCAGTGGGTCCTTCTTGAAGTGTTGGACACATATCAGTTGAGTGCCCCATCATCGAACATATCCTACAAGCTTTTATCTACTGTAAATTTCTTACAGCCATTTGTCTAACAAGAGAAGTAAGATCAAATAACTATTGTTCAAGGGAAGATGTATTTACCTCATTCACTTTTTTGAGTGGTGCATCGTTTCTTGCACCAAACTGTTAAAAAATCACAGCCATATTTGTAATTAACCTTCTTGCAGCTTCAGGGGTTTTATCCACTAGAGCTCCTCCACTTGCTACATCTATCATGTTCCTTTCCATGGGCAATAATCCTTCATAAAAATACTGAATTAGGAGTTGATCACTTATCTGGTGATGTGGACAATTGGCATATAGTTTCTTGAAATGCTCCCAATATTCATGGAGTGTTTCTCTAGTCTACTGTCGTATGCCACAGATTTCCTTTTTGATGGTGGTGGCTCTAGAGGCTGGGAAGTATTTTTTTTTAAAATAATCTTTTAATTTCATTTCATGTAGTGATCGTCCCAAATGGTAGGTAGTAGAGCCAATCTTTTGCGTCATCTAATATTGAAAAAGAAAAGAATCATAATTTAATCTGTTCTTTAGACACTCCTGTCTTTTTCATGCTTGAATACACTACATGAAATTTTTTCAGATGTTTATTTGGATCCTCACCTGCATAACCACGAAATTTAGGCAACAAATGAATTAAACTAGACTTAAGCTCAAAAGCAACATCCAAAGTAGGGTATTGAATGCACAAAGGTTCTTGGTTAAAATCAGGAGTAGGCAACTCCTTTAATGTCCAGTCATTCTCAACCATGATTTCTTCTTTTTCAGAGTCACTCGAAGAACTTTAAAAAATAAATCCTGTGAGAGGGACTGATTCTCTTTCTGTCATAATTTTCCTAGCTTCTTTTCATAACCGACACACAGTATGTTCAAGTTCTGGATCAAAATTCATATCTTTTTTTTGAGTGGATCACGGTAGAATCATAAACTCAGACAATTAGCTGAGATAATTAACTATAAAAAACTTAATAGGAAGTAACAAAAAAAAAAAAAAAAAAACCAAACAAACAAAAAGATAATAAGAAGAAAGAAACTAAATAAAAATTAAATAATTAAAAAGGTTAGAATAGAAAAACCATTCTAATCTGAAAAGAAAATTAATAAAGAGAGATATAAAAACTAATCAAAATTCACTCCCCTGCAACGGCGCCAAAATTTGGTATCTTGTCGAATGCACCAATTTAATTAAATATTTCTTTACTGACCTAATTAATAAACTGTAAATAGCATAAGCAAAGGTCGATCCCACAAAGAATGAATTGATTAAAATTTATATTCTTCTCAAACTAAATATACTAATTAATGCTAAGCAAACACAATAACGAAGGGGGTTTTGGTTGGTTGAATCAAATTGAAAGTAAACAGACATAATTTAAATAGAAAAATAATTAGATGAGAATATTTAGTTCTTGGTTCAATATCCACCCATACATGCAATGAGTAAAATTAATTGCAACGTTAATCTCTCCCTCCCAATTAGAATTAAATTCCCTAGATAACAATACGCTCTGTTACCCGAGTTTTCCCTTAAGTATCTCTACTGAAACAAGCTCTTCAAGAGATCTAACCATTGAACAACACTGAATAAGCTCTCAATGTTTAATTTAATGATAGCATTAAGAGGGTGAAAAATAGATCAATCTAAGCAACAAACACACACAAGAGGGGATTATTTAACTTAGGTTATATTATTCACAATGATGTGATGAAAACTTGGACATAATCATCTACCACTGTTTGCTACCTGTGATTAGAACTAGGACGATTACGTATTATGGATTCTAGATCAAGAAATTAATATTAATCTAACTAATTTCAGCATGCCATTATTGAATTATTTAGATAAACATCATAAATAAAGATAAAAGAATAACATAAGCAGTTCCAATAAAAGAGAGAAGAAGAAGAACGTTACTGAATAGAGATTACACCATTGACATGAGTTTGAGCTTCAAAATCCCCTTGAACTGAATGAAAAAATTAGCCAGACATTACAATCCTTTCAGAGAGAGAAAAAATTTCCAGAAAAAGAGAGAGAGAGACTATCTTAACACTAGTGCTTTATATATAAAACATGACAATCCTTTGTAACTTATAACTCCTTTGTGTAGGATTCTTTTTTTATGTAGGAGTCCTTCTCTATTTAGAATTCTAAAATTGTAGATTTTTTTTTTCTTTGGAGTCTTCTATTGTAGGTTTCCTGACTTGAGTAGTAGACTATTTATGGAATTTTCATCCACTGTTGAATGCTTTAATCAGATCGGACGATTGCTCCAATTCAGATTCAGATCAGATTTTCGTATTAGAATTTGAGGCAACGTTTGGAGGCGCAAATGAACTTGGATTTTTTTTCATAATATGATTCCAAAAAGGTTGAGACGTTTTCTACAATTTTACTGAAGACAAATTTTTAATTCTAGAACTCTTTCAACATCAAATACATGCATGAAGCTCAGAACAATATTAAAAATGTTGAAATTGTCTTATCTTTTAGTAATTAATTCACAATGTCTATAAAACTTGTCAAATTAATAAAATTCATCCTATTCAGTTCAATTAGGCATACAATATATTAAAAAATATAGTATAAAGGGAATAAAAGTTAGGCATAAAATATATTAAAAAGCATAGAAGAGAAACCACAAGGCTAGGTACGTAATCGACCTAAAACCAGTAAATTTTGAGTGTGTGGTCGCAAACCTGAGTTGGTATGATCGACCACACCTTAAGGAAAGTGAGACCACTCAAAATCTAAAGTGTGGTTGCATATTTGGGACGTGTGGTCTATGGATTCTGTGACCACATATGCAACCGCAGAATGTTGAAACCGACTCCAAGTTTTTGGAAACTTTCCTAAATAAGGGGATCTCTTTTCTAGTTGAGGGAGAACTCTATATGGAAGTTTTCCTCTATATAAAGGATATCCCTTAGTTTCTCTCACTCCTTTAGAACCCAAATTAAAACTCTAAACCTAAGAGAGAAAGAGAGAGGAAGAGAAGGAGAAAAAGATTTGGAAAAGAAGGCTGAGAGGAAGGTTTTGTAGAGAAGGTTCTAGCTTTCTACAGAAGCCAAGGTATGAAACTTATCTCTGTAGATGTAGATCCTATTGAATAAGGTTTTCTATTATGCATTGGGGACGTCAAACCAATATGACCCCTAACTTAAATACATTAATTGTTTAGGTTTCCAACTAATTCAAAGTAATTTCTAAAGCTTAGGAAAATGTCAAACATTGTTTATAGGTGAGGGAACAAGACCTAAACTAATTGAATAATGACAAACTATTTTATTTTATTTGTCCAATGTTATAAATGATTCTATGCTTGTATGCTTGTAATGTGCATCTCACATGTCATCTAATGTTACTGCTATTTCTGCTCATGCATATTTATTTCTGTCTATTTATAACATGATGATGATGATGCTAGGAATAGGCATATGATTGTGTGTGGTTAGTGTGTTGGATGCGAGTGGAGCATCAAGGGGAGGATATGGCACTGTGGTCTCTGGCCTGGTCACCAGACTCTAGCTCTATCTCTACTTAAGTCTTACCCACTGACATCGTCGTATCGTCATTACCTTAGTAGAGCTATTACGTCATAGGGCATCATGGGAGGTGGTTTCAGACTGTGTGGTCTTTGACTATGTCGGGGGGCCTTTGCTCTATCTCTATGGATGTATTAAGGGATGTTGGGGTAAGGCCTTGGATACATTGGATGACATTAGGATTGGTTAATTGCGAGCCCAGTTTGTAAGCCCTCGCCAATAGGAGCTTACGTATTGGTATGGGTAGGGCATCCAGGGAAGTGTTGGCGGTATGTGATCCAGACACTTTAGTTTTATCTCTATTCCATGGTGGATGTATGTGGGATGGCAATGATGTTTGATCCATTGGGTGGATTTACACACCCATGTATAGAGGTGCGGTGGTTGCCAATCCTTTCTATAGCATAGCTGCAAACTTAAAACTAAATCAAAGATATGAATTGAATGCATGCATATGTTTCCGTATTGTTTTGTTCACTTACTGAGCTCGTGTTGGAGAGCTGACCCTCACACATGTAATTATTTTTAGTTTTTGATGATGCAGGTGTTACTGTTGATGATTGTATTGATGCATCAACGTATAGACATGTGGTGGCTATGGACGAGCATGCTGTGGAGGATGAATGTGACTCGTCAAGCGAGTGATGTTTATGCTTAGTGTTTAACTTTCGTATTTTAGTAATTGTAATAGTTTGTTATATTTATGTTTTAGTTAGTTGGAGATAACTAGTTTATTATTTGCTTATCATTGTAGACAGTCAGTTCATTATCAATAAGATGTTCGCTATTTATTTATTTACTCTGATTATTATTGTGAAATTTGTTTGGTTTAACTGGGTAGACACAGCCTATACGAGATCCTGGTTTAAACTATTGGTTCTCATGATGGTTCATCACACCACTGATTAGTCTAGAATTTGGGTATGATAGCTTGGTATCAAAAGTCTAAGGCTCTGTCCATCAAACCTGAACACTTCCACTAGAGTCATGAACTGAGTTAGAATAAACTTAAAAGCTGTAATACAAACACACCATAAACACATGTGCTGGTTGAGATAGAACTTAAACAAGACAATAATGTACATATAAAAAGTGGAACCATATGTATATACAAACATAAGAAAAATAAAATCTAAATGTAACATGATAAACAAATAACATATGGTACAGTTTACAAGTCAAACAATTGCCTGAGTATACATAGGATATAGTACAGTAGCATGAAGGGAGCATCCGTAAAGCAAAAAAATTAGAATACCGAGTTGATACTCACAAGATGTGAAACTCGATGTATGACAGAGAAAGAAGAAAAATGGCTAGTAATGCCTAAATCCCTGCAGAGGTAAAGGAAAATATCTCGAACCGAATCCAACACAGATAGGAAAACAATGGTCATACAACAAAAATAAGAGTAACTATAAAAGAAGATAAAGCTATATTCCTGGGTGACGTAGAGACTTAGAGTGAGATCCACCACACACTGATTTGTCACCATTGAGCATTAAGAAGAGGTTGTAACCCGACCCCACCACTATCTGAGTCAAGAACAGGTTATGAGAATCTCTTTGAGCAATTATCGGATGATGATTATCAGACTGGAGCAAATCAAAAGAGTGAATAACCAAGCCACTCTAGCCAATCTACCTGGACTACGAAGTGCCTTAGCCATGGTTGTAATGAACTTCGCCCGATAAAATACAAAAGCAATAACAAATAATATCGACTATGCAAGTTGCCATGGAAATCACTACCCAAGTTATCAATGCTAAACCAACACCTCTAGGTCAGATAATGTACGATGCTAGTTGGTAGAAACACTGTATCTCCAGCACCTGTTAGCCATAACACAGTGCCTACTATATAGTAGGTCCCAAAAACACACACCCTAATGTAGAGTCTTGGTACATAACAAGCAGTATATCAATGTGGTTACCTTTATCAGCCACCGATGTATGGGATAGTTGCACCATGGTAGAACTATCAGACAAAGTGGAGGAACATTTTTTAAAGATGAAACCTCAGACATTTTCAGCAAGGGATCAAATCTATTATGGCATATATCTAGACAAGTGTATATAGGATGTGATGCATCATTGACTTACCCTTATGATTATAGAAGATGCGCATACCTAATTCTAAATTGTTGTGCCTTGAAAGGATACCTTCTCGATTCCACCTGTCAATTAGAGTTAGATATTGTTTTCTCAGAATTAATCCTGATTATACCAATCTACGCTACTTTCATGATCGACAACATGAATGGAGATATGAACTGTATGAATAGTTAAAGGTTTAATCATTTTGAATGTACATCTTTTTAACTTATACTTGAGTTATTGATGTACCAAAATTTTTTCCAGATTTACTCTTGTAGTGCTTTGACCAATGACATTATATACTCGATAGAACCTGTAGCCATGAGGCTAAGAGCTGTAGAACCTCTATTTTCATGTATTTAGACCACCTTGCAACTTAACGGTCCTTGGTTGTTGATTCGATTGCCATAGATTTACTATTGATCCCTCGAATCTAGGTTTACTAGATAAAATAAATGTTCGTCATCGTATTAAATTTGAATTAAGAAATAAATTATTTTTGGATAAAGGTACTTAGTTAATAAAGGTACTTAGTTAATAAGGGAATTATTGGAGGGAAGATGATTAGATTCAGATAAATCTCTATAGCCAAGAAACCTCAGATAAAGTAATGGAGAATCTGTTCTGAGATTGCTAGATGGATGGATTTAGTCCTACTCTGTAAAAGAGTGCATGAGCAAGAAATAAGAATTATAAAGAGTAGCCAGCAAAGAAGTAGATAGCACTTGAACAGAGTTGAAAATAGTTATATCGGTATAAATTTTTGACAAGACAAAAGTTTCTAAAAGCATATCTAAAAGTGGATATAAGGATGAAATCAAAAATAATGGCATTGATAGTACTCGGTTTAGTACAATGAATATTGAGTTAATCCTAATGTCAAGTGAGATAATTAAGTAAAAGACCGAGGGAGTTTGGCAAAATTAATTATAAGCATATACCCTAATGCTTATAAGTAGACATGTTGGATATGTAGAGAGTAACCAATCAAAAGATGTTGTTCGAGATGTATGTGTGAGGACAAAGATGGAAAATCTTAGAAGTCGCCACCTAGATTATGGTCTAGGACCTTGAAATGTGAAATCTCACCCTAAGGTAAGACTTCGATTGACTTATGACCCTTAGATTGGATTTCTAGTCCATCAGAGGTTGGGTAAGCGTCAGGTTATGGTTATGGGAAGGGGTTAGGCACCCAAACCACCCGATCAAAATCGGTCTCCTATGCCTTTCCTATGCTAGACTCTATTTGTTAAAACAAACCAAACCAAGTGGTTTGATATCATTGAACCGAATCTGTATCTATCAGATTGCTTACTTATTACGGAATTATTCTGAAAATCAGGTTCACCATCGTAGTTCAGGTATGATTAAAGTTTATGGCTGTGATTTATGCTTGTGCATGATTAAGTTCTTTGTTCAAGATGAAATTTATGCTTGAAAGGCTGAGAAAACCCTATGGGTTAGGATTTGGATAGTCCATGCGGACTGATAGATAGTCCTAGTGGATCTAAGAATAACCCTATTTGGGTCAAAATATGGATAACCCAATCTGGGTTAAAATGTAGATAACCCTATGTGGGTTAAAATATGGGTAAATATCTTAGTGGATCTATGGATAGTCCAAGTGGACTAAGGCATGGATCCGAATTTGGGATTCTCCCAAATGGCCTACGTATCCTAGGGTTTGCCCTAGGAATCAGAATCCACGTAGTTCGGGCTGGATAACCCTATTTGGGTCAAAATGTGGGTAAGTATCCTAGTGGATCTATGGATAGTCCGAGTGGACTACGGTTTGGATAACCCTTTTTAGGATAGAATATGGATAGATATCCTAGTGGATCTATGGATTGTCCGAGTGGACTAAGGTGTGGATAAATATCCTAGTGGATCTATGGATAGTCCGAGTGGACTAAGGTGTGGATAACCCTATTTGGGTTAAAATATGGGGGATATCCTAGTGGATCTATGGATAGTCCGAGTGGACTAAATTATGGATCTGAATTTGGGTTTCTCCCAAATGGCCTACGTATCCTAGGGTTTGACCTAAGAATCAGAATCCACGTAGTTCGGGATGGATAACCCTATTTGGGTCAAAATGTGGGTAAGTATCTTAGTGGATCTATGGATAGTCCGAGTGGACTAAGGTTTTGACTCGGACTATGGTTTCGATAACCCTTTTTAGGTTAGAATATGGATAAATATCCTAGTGGATCTATGGATAGTCCGAGTGGACTAAGGTGTGGATAAATATCCTAGTAGATCTATGGATAGTCTGAGTGGACTAAGGTGTGGATAACCCTATTTGGGTTAAAATATGGGGGATATTCTAGTGGCTCTATGGATAGTCCGAGTGGAGTAAATTGTGGATCCAAATTTGGGTTTCTCCCAATGGCCTACGTATCCTAGGGTTTGACCTAAGAATCAGAATCCACGTAGTTCGTGAAATAACCTGTTCTAGGTTAGAAAGTGAGAACCTGTTCTAGGTTTGGAATTGAGAACCTATTCTAGGTTTAGGGTTTAGAACCTATTCTAGGTTTAGGGTTTATCGAGGGGCAAAATCGTCCTAAATTATCCTTTTCATCCTGAATTCCAATTTTGAAAGGTTTGGCAAAGCATTTTTCTTTCTGTATTAAGATTTTTTTATTATTCCCATTATGCCCTTCCCAAGAATGTGGGTGCCTAAATGCATGTCCCCACACCTAGATTGTCTTCTAGAAGTGTGCATATATGGCAGTTCGACTAGAGTGTTGCATAAATTAAATTATTGCCAAAAATAGAATATTCTATCTAAATATGGCATATAAAACATTTATGGCAAGAAATTCATATTTAGTAAGATTATTTAAAATATCTCAAATATGGCATGTATTGCAAATAAGACAAGAGCCTATATGGTATGATCTAGTATGCTATCTTCTAAGCATGGCAATTTCTAATACGGCAATGAGCATTTAAACATGGCAATGAGCATTTAAACATGGCAATGAACATCCAAATATGGCAATGAGCGTCTAAATATGGCAATGAGCATCCAAATATGGCAATGAGCATCCAAATATGACAATGAGCATCCAAAAATGGCAATGAGCATCCAAATATGGCAATGAGGATCTAAATATGGCAATGAGCATTTAAATTTGGCAATGAGCATCCAAACACTCATGATGAAAAATTCAACGGTATAAATCACTATTGATGGTAATCTAACCGTTCAAATTTATTTCAATCACTTCCAAAGATAATCTAACGGTTCAGATTGCTTATCATGATAATCTAACCGTTTTTATCCATTTACATCACTTTTGGTGACAATCTAACGGTTCAGATTACTCAAATTAAATAATCTAACCATTCAGATTACTTAAATCAAAGTAAAATATGATCAATGAATTAAATCAAAACTCGAAGATTAATGATCCAATTCTATCAAATTCCAAAATCAATGGTTCAATTTTAATCATATCATTCCAAGCATATGATCGGATCAATTTTTAATTCCATCAAAATTCCATATGATCGGATCAATTTTGGCCTATCAAATATCACTCATGATTGGATCGATTTTGGCCTATCAAATATCACTCATAATCGAATCGATTTCATATAAAAGAAATATATGCATATGTGCCACCATGAATTGGTCTGGATTGACAAGGATTGACTGGGTTGGGCCAAGACTGACTTGGGTTGAGCTGAGTTGACTGGATTGACTGGAATTAACTGGGTTGGGCCAGGACTAGCTTGGGTTGAGATGAGTTGACTGGATTGACTGGAATTAATTGGGTTTTCTCTCTCCATCATTTCATGGGTCATTTCTGCTGTCATTCCGCACAAAAATTTCCGATAGCCTTTATTCCACATTTTCTACGTTCACTTTGTAGAACATTAAAAATGAGGAATAATGGAGGTTGAATTAACTCATTCGAAAATAAAATGGCCAACCTATGAATTTTTGAAGTTTAAGCAGGCTAGTTATCGATAATTTGATTGACCATTTTACATGGGATCCTTCGGAGACTTCTATCAGAAATTCTTTACGTCCACTTTGTAGAGTACTAAAAATGGAACATAATGAAACTGAAATCACCTGATTTGGATATGGGATGACCAAAATATGAATTTCCAAAGGTTAAATGACTATTTCCATGTGTAATTTTGCATGGGACCCTTCGGAGACTTCTACCTGGGATTTTTCACGTCCACTTTGTAGAACATCATAAATGAAAAATAATGGCCTTGGAATCATCTGAATCCGACGTAGAACGGAAAAGATATGAAGCTTTGAAGTTCTAACGATAATTTGCATGAAAGTTTGCATGGGGTCCACTGGAGACTTCTACCCGGGATTTTCACGTCCACTTTGAAGAGAACTGAAAATAAGGAATAATGGTACTTGAACATATGATTCAGATGTCGGATGATCAAGATATGATGATTTGAAATTCAAACAATCCAACTTATGATAATTTGCATGAAAGCCCCTGGGATAATTTATGATAATTTCAGAAACCTCCTTTGTACGTATCATCTGACTGAAATGATCATATCTTTTTCATTTGATGTCAGAATTGAGCAATTCTGGTCTCATTTTGAAGATAATTTTATGACCTAGGCATCCATGCAAGATTATAACCCATGACCTTGCTGTGGGACCCATTGAAAACTTCTTCAAATTCACAGACCCATTGAAAACTTCCTCAAATTCACAATCAAAAATCCAAACTTTCGATCATCTTTCTTCCTTTTGTTGTCCACACACCAGCAGGACTTTGTTTAGTTGGAAATGGCAAAAATGGGGTGCTTACAGATGCCCCTCTTTAGCCAAGATTGTTACCAATTGAAAGCTGAAGATAAAAGAACCATATTTTTGGGATATGAGTGAGATTGCTTATTGGGCTGCACTTATGGATATTTGTCCTAAATTGCCTACGTATTCTAAGGGTGTCCTAGAAATCAAGCCTAGAACGTAGTTCGACTGGCAAGAAAGTTTGCTCTTCTTGGAAAATTGATGATTGTTCTTCTTGTATGAAGCTAGGCTATGAATACAAGGCTCATTTGTAGGCGGAGAACCTCTTCTTGCTGAGGTGACTCATGATGCAAGGTATGTGCGGGCTTGAACCCGGCTTGATCCAGTTGTAGGCTGATAAACCTCTTCTTGTATGAAGCTAGGCTGTAAATACAAGGCTCATTTGTAGGCTGGGAACCTCTTCTTGCTGAGGTGACTCATGATGCAAGGTATGTATGGGTTTGGACCCGGTTTGATCCATTTGTAGGCTGATAAACCTCTTCTTGTATGGAGCTAGGCTGTGAATATAAGGCTCATTTATAGGTTGGGAACCTCTTCTTGCTGTGGTGGAACTCAATGCAATGTATGTGTGGGCTTGGACCCGGCTTGATCCATTTGAAGGCTGATAAACCTCTTCTTGTATGGAGCTAGGCTATGAATACAAGGCTTATTTGTAGGCTGGGAACCTCTTCTTGTTGAGGTGGAACTCAATGCAAGGTATGTGCGGGCTCGGACCCGGCTTGATCCATTTGTAGGCTAATAAACCTCTTATTGTATGGAGTTAGGCTGTGAATACAAGGCTGATTGCATGAGGTTGGGCTCGGCTTTGATTTGTCTGGATGTAAGACTTGATGTGTTTTCTTTGATTGAACTAAGGCTCTTTTGATTGAGATTCTAAGATTGTTTTTCTGAATAAGCTAGGGCTCTGCATTTGATTCACTTATAGGCTGAGATTGACTTGATCTTTGAATGAGCTAGGGCTCTACATTTGCTTCACTAATAGGCTGAGATTGACTTAATTTTTGAATGAGCTAGGGCTCTAGATTCACTTATAGGCTGAGATTGACTTGATCTTTGAATGAGCTAGGGCTCTACATTTGATTTATTTATAGACTGAGATTGATTTAAACTTTGGATGAGCTAGGGCTCCACATTTGATTCTGAAATGAGTAAGAACTCAGAAGGTCACTTTTAGGGTGAGGAATTTTCTATTGATTCTGAAATGAGCAAGAACTTAGAAGGTTGCTTATAGGGTGAGGAATTTGCTATTGATTCTGAAATGAGCAAGAACTCAGAAGGTCACTTATAGGGTGATACTGAATGACTCATCTTGGCAGTTCCTACCAGCTTTGGACCTTCGGGATTGAAAATAGGAATATCCTTCTTGGAAGCTCTATGGCTATGAACCTTTAGGATGCTTGAAAGAGACCCATACAGGAAGGCTTTGTTGACTTTGAACCTTTAGGGTTGAAATCTGACCCATCTTGGAAGTCTCTTGACTATGAACCTATAGAGTGCTAGACATATTTGAAATGATGGTGAATTCCTTGGCAGTTTTCCAAGTTTTTTTTTTTTTTGCTCCTACTTTATTGGTGAAGGCACAAAACATGACATCAATGGAAATGGTGTCATGGACTTCGCTGGCATGATACCTAGATTTGAAATTTTCCATTTATGACCTGGTACTGAAAGTTTGACTCAATTTCAGCACAGTAGGGATGACTTGGTTACTCCCTTTGAAGGGTTCCATGTAATTTGAAGGTGATGATTTTCTTCAGCCAACATTGGTGTTGTTGGATTTTGGATTGAAAGAAACTCTAGCGAGGGTTTTGGACAAGAATGAGAGGAGCTCGACAGTCTCTAACCAAAGTGATTTTATTGATTGACCTTGGTGTTAGACTGTCGAGGGGCATCTGATCAACTAAGTTCTTTGACTGTGCATTATGGTAGACCAAATTGGTAGAATAGCCAAACGGCGATGAAATGTGACATGGGTTTGGCCCTTGATCTAGGCTCATGAAAAGCTCAGGGCCTTGCAACATTGTTGTGCCAATTTTGAAAGATGAATGAACCATGGCTCCAAAGTAGGCATGAGGCGCAAAGGATTCGAAGTGTTCCTTCAGAGAATTTGGTGACCAAATCCTAACAGGTGAGCGACCACATTGGATTTTCTTCATCAACAAGATTGGGAGACTTGAGAAATTGGCAAAAAACCAACTTGGACGGACCTACTTCTATTGACTAGGAAAGTCAGTGACTTCAGACTAGACAATGGATCCTAGATGTAATGCTCATGATCAAGTTTAATTCCTCTACATAGGGTGTATCTATGCCCCAGTGTCTACACGTTGTGACAGACCGCTACTGTAGTATGCTAGGGCAAGATAGAAGGAAATAGGTAATCTAACAGAGTTAGAACTAGGTTGAACCTGGATTGCATCTAGAATTTGACAATGCTTCCAAGGTCAGGGGAAGATTGACAGATTGATTGTAAAAAGTTACTTCTTTGATAAACCCTTCCTGAATCTTGAAAAATGAGGGAGCTGATGATTTGATGAATTTGGCTACATCCGTAACCAGGCCATGAGAATTTGCTCTCTCCCTAACATGACCAAAGGATTTGAAGATAGAATTCTGTTAAAAGGCAATGCTATGGATCCCAACAGATGATGTTTCGTTCAACTACTCCGAGTATGATTCATTGGAGAGTAAGAGGGGTTCCTTTCCTTATGGAGGGTAGACTGGTATGACACTTGTCTACATGAACCACTGAATTTTTCTATGAAGGGCCAATGAGGGCAATGCTTTAGGGTTGCATCAGGTCGCCTATCCCCACTGAGGTATTATGGGTTGCCCATTGAGGTTTCTCGGGTTGCCTTTCCCTGCTGAGGTTTCTTTTCTTCCCTTTTTTTTTTTTCATTTTTTTCTTTTGCAAACCCCATCTTGGGTTGAATAAAGAGTCCTGATATGGTGAGGATATTGCCAAAATTATAGCCCTATCCAATGGTCTGAAACCCTTAGGGGAAATCCAAATGGCACGATTTTCATGACAAATGGGTAGCCTTACCCCACTATTTAAGTTAACACCTACACACATTGATAGGCGGGCAGCTATTTGAATCATCACTAAAAGCGACCTTAGGGAAATGCAGTCCCACACCAAAATTAAAAATGGTGTCGAATTATGTTTTTCTTTCTTGGAGATGTTCAGATGGAACACGTGTCTCAACAAGCTACATCGAGATGCCGAATCAGTCACGATCATATCTAGGCCTGAAACCTTTAAGTTTGTTGACAAGTATTGATGTTGAAGGTCCAAGAGGACTGATGTGAAACTGTCCACATGGGTCTACCATTGGGAGAGTGTTTGGTTATTTATGTAGAATGAATTTATCTTACCAAGAAGATCCCATTTTATTGGCTTAAGAAATGAAGGACTTATAGGAACCTTGGGAAACTGTCAGATGTAATGAACGACAGATGAGAGTTTTAGCCAGATTCATGAATTTGTACATAAGATGATGACATGATCATGAGATACAATGCCATAAAAATTGATAATCAAAAGAAGGGCTTGTAAAAGAGACTCCTTGGAAGGCCGTCAGATTGATAGACAGGAGAGAGAGTCTAATGCCGATGAGAAATCTTTCTCTGATGATGAAGATGTGATGAGATCGTCTCTTGTATAGGCGAGATGTAATTGGCCAAAATCAAAAATCCGGTCTAACATGCTGTGAATCTCGACGAACGATCGAACTTGCTATCAGGCTTTGATAGGAACTACCATCCTCTTGAAGTGAGAGGGACAATTGGCTTACTGTTGAGCTCCAATGCCATTCAACATCTTACTATTTTCTTTTCTTTTTTTTTCTTTTTCTTCTTTTTTTTTTGGATGTGAAGGCCACATAATGCAGTGCTTCACTTGATCGCAAAGTTGAATCTTGACTTTCAATATTGGATTTGAATCTTCTTCTTCCAAACATTTCCAATCAGATAGAACATCTTTGCCCTAGTTAGTACTCTGATCTTTTGTAAACTTTATGAACATTTGTGACTGCTCATCTAGTATCTGATTTTATCTAAACGGTGAATCCGTATGCTGTCCTCTAGAAGTTACTCATCACCTTCTGTCTGATGTGACTACCTCCCATTATTGATGTAGGTAAAACATAGGCTTGAATTTTTTTATTTTTATTTTTTTGGTATCCCAATGACCTCATTCTTTGATTTTGAGATTGATCATTCATCATGTATCTCTTGCTTGCAGATGATGTACTTTGTAAGAAATTTAAAATTTATATCCTTTTGGTGGCACATCTATCCTCCACTCATTTGTACTGATTGGTTGACCTGTTGATCTAATGCTTTCCTTGGAATCTTTTCATAGGTAGAACAAATGGCAGCTTCTCCAATACATGTTTCTTGAGACTACTCTTGTGTCTCCCGATTGATCATTTAAACCTTTCCAGACGGGTTAGACCTTTCTTTCTCAAGAGGCCAGGTGGCGTATAAGTTTCAAGAGACGGCTCATCATTTCAATCATCTTCAGGGTCAGAATTGACTGCGCACGTAGAATAGGAGGATGTATGAAACTAAAAGGAAATGTATGGAAGAGACAAAGCACAGAGATTGAAATCCCAAATGGGGTGATTTTCTTTTACTTGCAGGACAGATTAGACTAGACTTGTCAATAAGCATATTGATCTTGGACCCAAACATGGATGACCTATCGAATATCGATAATAGAAAGTTGAAACAACTAGTTCATCCAAGCGGCTCCAGTTGGGCATAACGCCTTCGACGACCACCTTCAGTCGTTGCGGGAATAAGTCTTCCTTCAGATCTCTAATAGCAGGACTCATCATGCCCCTCTATCAATAGGTGCAAGATACCTACCTTTTAGGGTTCCATACAATTCTTACCTCTCTTTTTTTTCAGTTTAGGATCCATTCATAATCGGACTATTGCTTTTTAAGCTCAAGGTTACTCTGGATCATGCCTGAGTTTGGGGTTCAGTGGATTCATCAATGGACCACTTCTAGCTGAATTCAAAATCATTTTGGCTTATGTCCCAGCTTGGGGAGCAAGGGGTATCGCCATTGCACTACACTATTTTGAGTCCAAGATTATACTAGTTTATGCCTCGGCTTAGGGGTTCAATGGATTTCTTCATTAGACTACTCTCAGTTTGGGTCCAAGGTCATTTTGGTTCATGCCCCAGTTTATAATGGCTTTCCTCATTAGACCACACTCAATTTGGGTCCAAGGTCAATCTGGTTTATGACCAGCTTAGGGCTCATGACTTTCCTCATTGAACCATACCCAATTCAGGCCGAAGGTCAATCCGGTTCATGCCCCAGTTTGGGGGTCATTGGCTTTCCTCATCAGACCGCACTCAATTTGGGTCTAAGTTCAATCTGGTTCATGCCCCAGTTTATGGGTTAAGGGTTTCATCATTGGACCATTCTGGTTCTTATCTTAGCTTGGGGAACATTGGATCTCATCTCTGGTCTACCCTACTGCTTGGGAAAATTCCATTCCTTTCTTTGAACAATAAGAAATATGAGGGCAACTCTTTGGATTCTAGCATTTCCCTGGCCAATGGGACAGAAATGCCCGAGATGGGATAGCACTATCATAGCTGAAGGTTCATGATTTCCTGATGACTCCAGAATCTGGAATTGATCTTTATTGACAAGAAATGGGGAATGCTCCTCGTTCACCATTCCTGACGAACTATCCTAACTTGTGGCACTGGGCTATGATAGACATGGATCGGGCTCTAATTGATAGAGCCAGAGATTGATTTTGAATCGGTCTCCGATTGATAGAGACAAGATTGACTTTGAATTGGTCTCTGATTGATAGAGATCAAGATTGACTTTGAATTGGTCCCTGATTGATAGAGATCAAGATTGACTTTGAATTGGTCTCTGATTGATAGAGATCAAGATTAACTTTGAATTGGTCTCTGATTGATAGAGATCAAGATTGACTTTGAATTGATCTCTGATTGATAGAGATAAGGATTACTTGAGTTGAAATGACTAAAATTCTCTTCGATTCCATCATGAGATGGAACATGGACCAGAGGTAATAGTTGAACAGGCCTAGAGGCTAACTCATGCCCACATTGAGTTCATATGAATGGAACCTTTCTTAGTTCCAACATGAATCTGAACCTGAACTTGGGTTGACAATTGGACAAGCCTAGGTGTTAATTAAAATTCAAATGAATGGAACTCGTCTTAGTTCCAACATGAATCAGAACTTGAACCATAGTTGATGGTTGGATAAGCCTAGTGGCTAATTGAATTCAAATGAATGGAATTCTTCTTAGTTCCAACATGAATAAGAACTTGAACCATAGTTGATGGTTGGACAAGCCTAGTGGCTAATTGAATTCAGATGAATGGAACTTTTCCTAGTTCGACATGAATCAAAACCCTAACCAAAGTTGATGGTTGGTTAATGATACTTTTCTTAGTTCCAACATGAATCAGAACCCTAACCAAAGTTGATGGTTGGATAAGCCTAGTGGCTAATTGAATTCAGATGAATGGAACTTTTCCTGATTCCGATATGAATCAGAACCCTAACCAAAGTTGATGGTTGGATAAGCCTAATGGCTAATTGAATTTCAGATAAATGGAACTTTTCCTAGTTCCGACATGAATCAAAACCCTAACCAAAATTGATGGTTGGATAAGCCTAGTGGCTGATTGAATTCAGATAAATGGAACTTTTCCTAGTTCCGACATGAACTGGAACCCTAACCAAAGTTGATGGTTGGATAAGCCTAGTGGCTATTTGAATTCAGATGAATGGAACTTTTCCTAGTTCCGACATGAACTGGAACCCTGACCAAAGTTGATGGTTGGATAAGCCTAGTGGCTAATTGAATTCAGATGAATGGAACTTTTCCTAGTTTCGACATGAATCGGAACCTAAACAGGAGGTGAAGGGTGAAAAATCCTAGGACTCGAATGTCTCCTCCACTCTAACATGATCTGGGAGTGATGATTGAACCTACCTAGGGGTTAAACCCTTCTTTAGTTCTGAGATGAACCAGGAATGGTGGTTGAATCTGGGGCTGAATATTTCTCTGATTCTGAGATGAACTGGATGTGATTGAATCTGCCTAGGGACTGAATCTTTTCTTAATTTTGGATGAACCGAAATGATGATTGGACCTGCCTAGGGGCTGAAACTTTCCTTAATTCTAAGGTGAATAGGGAACAATGATTGGATTTGCCTAGGGGCTGAATCTTTCCTTAATTCAGAGGTGAATGGAGAATGGTGATTTGATTTGCCTAGGGACTAAATCTTTCCTTAATTCTGAGATGAATTGAGAACAGTTATTGGATTTTCCTAGGGGTTGAATCATTCCTTAATTCAGAGATGAATCGAGAACTATGATTAGATTTGCCTAGGGATTGAATCTTTTCTTAATTCAGAGATGAATTGGGAACTATAATTGGATTTGCCTAGGGGCTGAATCTTTCCTTAATTCAGAGATGAATCGAGAACGGTGATGGGATTTGTTTAGGGACTAAATCTTTCCTTAATTCTGAGATGAATTGAGAACAGTTATTGGATTTGCCTAGGGGCTGTATCATTCCTTAATTCAGAGATGAATCGAGAACTATGATTGGATTTGCCTAGGGAATGAATCTTTTCTTAATTCAGAGATGAATCAGGAACTATGATTAGATTTGCCTAGGGGCTGAATCTTTTCTTAATTCAGAGATGAATCAGGAACTGTGATTGGATTTTCCTAGGGGCTGAATCTTTCCTTAATTCAGAGATGAATCGAGAACGGTGATTGGATTTGTCTAGGGACTAAATCTTTCCTTAATTCTGAGATGAATTGAGAACAGTTATTGGATTTGCCTAGGGGCTGAATCATTCCTTAATTCAGAGATGAATCGAGAACTATGATTGGAATTGCCTAGGGGCTGAATCTTTTCTTAATTCAGAGATGAATCAGGAACTATGATTGGATTTTCCTAAGGGCTGAATCTTTCCTTAATTCAGAGATGAATCGAGAACGGTGATTGGATTTGCCTAGGGATTGAATCTTTCCTTAATTCTGAGGTACATTGAGAACTATGATTGGATTTGCCTAGGGGCTAAATCTTTCCTTAATTCAGAGATGAATCATGAACTATGATTGGATTTGCCTAGGGGCTGAATCTTTCCTTCTTTCTTACAAAATTTGATGTTCAATCAAGATCTAGATTCATGACTTCCATTGATTCATTTAGAAAGATAATATGGATGGATCTCAAGGTGGGAGATCAAGACAATTCCCTAATTGTAGGGGCCTCTCACCCTAAAAGGGTGGATATGGTTGCAGTTTGATTCTCTTCTCCAAAGGCATTGAAATCCAATGGAGGAATATTGAGATTCTAGACATCTAGAGGAGTGGAAGAATTCACATGCACAATCAAAGATGACTTAACCAAACAAAGTTAGCTCCCTCATAAGGGCGATTCGGTAAACATTATCCGAGTCAATTTAATTGAATTTGATTAAGCCATGTGTTCAGTCTTGGGACCTCGTGATTCAAAAAATGGATAATCAGTGGTACCAAGGTCTGACCACTTGGGTTACCGAATTCGATGAAATTGAAATGGATATATTAATCCGTCATCTTTATTAGGGATGGTTAACAAATGTGGTTCATGATTGAAAAAACTGGTAAATTTTTACTTGATCATAGTATCTATGCCGTGACGAAGATTTTCCGATCGTTTTTGAGATTGATGTATCAATATTGAATGGTAAACACAATGAGCATTGTACGATAGAGGGCATGTACAGACCGCCCACACTAATGTGTATGCGGGTATACGTAACCCTCACGCTCCCAACAAGTGAGAGACAAGAATACTCAAGTGTGGATCCAAACATGTTGACAAGTCAAGGACAAAAATGGGCAGAACTTCGACGTTTCGGATGTAAATATTATGATCGAGTATATTTTACCATGTTGGTTCAAAAATGGACCAAAAATAACATACATGTGGCTCAAACTGGGTTAGGACAGAAAATGCCACCTTGACGAGGATGGGGTAACCTATCACCGAATGCTCGATGAATAATGGGCCCCCAATCCCTTTATATACTATGTTGCAAGGATCCAAGCGACGTGGAGAAGCATAACGCATTCTTACGCAGACCCAAGAAACGCTCGTTAGAGGCTGCTCGCCGATCGTGGTCTCACAAAGTATAGGCCAAGGCTGTGTGTTTCGCTTAGCGGGCTGCCCCATCTACATGGGACCCGGTTCGGCTACTCGCACGAAAGTGTGACTAAACCCATTCCCCCCAAAGCAATAATTTATACAAGCATAAATATAATATCCTAAAATCTAATCCAATTCACACAAGGAAAGTTTTCATTTAGGAGTTTGATGTTTATATCCCCAGTGAAGTCGCCAGTGTGAGGACAAAGATGGAAAATCTTAGAAGTCGCCACCTAGATTAAGGTCTAGGACCTTGAAATGTAAAATCTCACCCCAAGGTAAAACTTTGATTGACTCATGACCCTTAGATTGGATTTCTGGTCCATCAGAGGTTGGGTAAGCGTCAGGTTACAGTTATGGGAAAGGGTTAGGCACCGAAACCGCCCGATCGAAATCAATCTCCTATGCCTTTCCTATGCTAGATTCTATTTGTTAAAACAAACCAAACCAAGTGGTTTGATATCATTGAACCGAATCTGTATCCATCAGATTGCCTACGTATTACGGAATTATTCTGAAAATCAGGTTCACCATCGTAGTTCAGGTGTGATTAAAGTTTATGGCTGTGATTTATGCTTGTGCATGATTAAGTTCTTTGTTCAAGTTGAAATTTATGCTTGAAAGACTGAGAAAACCCTATGGGTTAGGATCTGGATAGTCCATGCGGACTGATAGATAGTCTTAGTGGATCTAAGAATAACCCTATTTGGGTCAAAATATGGATAACCCATTCTGGGTTAAAATGTGGATAACCCTATGTGGGTTAAAATATGGGTAAATATCCTAGTGGATCTATGGATAGTCCAAGTGGACTAAGGTATGGATCCGAATTTGGGATTCTCCCAAATGGCCTACGTATCCTAGGGTTTGCCCTAGGAATCAGAATCCACGTAGTTCGGGCTGGATAACCCTATTTGGGTCAAAATGTGGGTAAGTATCCTAGTAGATCTATGGATAGTCTGAGTGGACTAAGGTTTGGATAACCCTTTTTAGGGTGGAATATGGATAGATATCCTGGTGGATCTATGGATAGTCCGAGTGGACTAAGGTGTGGATAAATATCCTATTGGATCTATGGATAGTCCGAGTGGACTAAGGTGTGGATAACCCTATTTGGGTTAAAATATGGGGGATATCCTAGTGGATCTATGGATAGTCCGAGTGGACTAAATTATGGATCCGAATTTGGGTTCCTCCCAAATGGCTTACGTATCCTAGGGTTTGACCTAAGAATCAGAATCCGCGTAGTTCGGGATGGATAACCCTATTTGGGTCAAAATATGGGTAAGTATCCTAGTGGATCTATGGATAGTCCGAGTGGACTAAGGTTTGGATAACCCTTTTTAAGTTGGAATATGGATAGATATCCTAGTGGATCTATGATTAGTCCAAGTGAACTAAGGTGTAGATAAATATCCTAGTGGATCTATGGATAGTCCGAGTGGACTAAGGTGTGGATAACCCTATTTGGGTTAAAATATAGGGGATATCCTAGTGGATCTATGGATAGTCCGAGTGGACTAAATTGTGGACCCGAATTTGGGTTTCTCCCAAATGGCCTACATATCCTAGGGTTTGACCTAAGAATCAGAATCCACGTAGTTCGAGAAATAACCTGTTCTAGGTTAGAAAGTGAAAACCTATTCTAGGTTTGGGATTGAGAACCTATTCTAGGTTTAGGGTTTACCGAGGGGCAAAATCGTCCTAAATTGCCCTTTTCATCCTGAATTTTAATTTTGAAAGGTTCGGCAAAGTATTTTTCTTTCTTTATTAAGGTTTTTTATTATTCCCATTATGCCCTTCCCAAGAATGTGGGTGCCTAAATGCACGTCCCCACACCTAGATTGTCTTCTAGAAGTGTGCATATATGGCAGTTCGACTAGGGTGTTGCATAAATTAAATTATTGCCAAAAATAGAATATTCTATCTAAATATGGCATATAAAACATTTATGACAAGAAATTCATATTTAGTAAGATTATTTAAAATATCTCAAATATGGCATGTATTGCAAATAAGGCAAGAGCCTATATGGTATGATCTAGTATGCTATCTTTTAAGCATGGTAATTTTTAATATGGCAATGAGCATTTAAACACGACAATGAGCATTTAAATATGGCAATGAGCATCCAAATATGGCAATGAGCGTCTAAATATGGTAATGAGCATCCAAATATGGCAATGAGCATCTAAATATGGCAATGAGCATCCAAAAATGCCAATGAGCATCTAAATATGGCCATGAGCATCTAAATATGGCAATGAGCATCCAAACACTCATGATGAAAAATTCAATGGTATAAATCACTATTGATGGTAATCTAACCATTCAAATTTATTTCAATCACTCACAAAGATAATCTAACGGTTCAGATTGCTTATCATGATAATCTAACCGTTCATATCCATTTACATCACTTTTGGTGACAATCTAACGGTTCAGATTACTCAAATTAAATAATCAAACCATTCAGATTACTCAAATCAAAGTAAAATATGATCAATGAATCAAATCAAAACTCGAAGATCAATGATCCAATTCTATCAAATTCCAAAATCAATGGTTCAATTTTATTCATATCATTCCAAGCATATGATCGGATCAATTTTTAATTCCATCAAAATTCCATATGATCGGATCAATTTTGGCCTATCAAATATCACTCATGATTGGATCGATTTTGGCCTATCAAATATCACTCATAATCGGATCGATTTCATCATATTACACATGGTACGATCAAACACATTAACATTCAAGCATGGTGATCAATCGTATTAAAAAATCCCAGCCACAGGTTGGACCAAATCATATTAAAAATCCCAGCCCTAAGGATCAATAACATTAAAAATCCCAGTGGACCAATCATATAAAAATTTGAAATCAAATGTTTGGAATCGCATACAGAAAAATTCATGATCTAATATGGTCATACTTTATCACATTCAACTCAAGATCAGATGGTTAACCACATTAAATTCACATGGACAAATGGTGAGATGAGGGTTGCGGCATTCATGCATGTGGGGTTTGGGTGATGGCAGGTGTTGATAAATAGGATTGCAAGGATGAGTATACCCAAAGCACCATAAAGAATAAGAAAATAATAAATAAAGAAGAAAGGGGAAAAGAAAAAAACTAACCTGATCTTCCTCCTCCTCTTCAATCTCTCTCTCTACGACTCCTCTTCTTCTGCTTCTTTTCTATCGCTTCTCTTTCTTTTTTTTTCAGTTTCAGCTCCTGTCTCCGCTCCCTCTCTCTCTCTCTCTCTCTCTCTCTCTCTCTCTCTCAATTCTCTCTTCTTCTTTTTTTCTTTTTTTCTGAATTCTCTCGAACTCTCTTCTCAATCTCTCCATCTCTGATTTTCTTTTCACGATTCTCTCTTTTTCAGTTTTTTTTCTTTTTTATTCTTCCTCTCCATCTCTCTCTCTCTCTCTCTCTCTCTCTCTCTCTCTCTCTCTTTCCTCTTCTAGATTCCATGGTCTCTCTCTTTTCATTATTTTTATTCTTTTTTCATCTCCATCTGTCTTCTCCTCCATCTGCCATTTCCCCTTCTTTTCCCCTCTTCTCGGTTCTCTCTCTCTCTCTCTCTCTCTCTCTCTCTCTCTCTCTCTCTCTCTCTCTCTCTCTCTCTTTTTCTTTTCGGTTTTTTTTCTTCCCGATCCTTCCTCTTTCTCTCGATTTCTTTCTTTTTATCTTTTTTTCGGTTTTGCCATCTCTCCTCTCTCTCTTCTCTCCCGTTCTTCTCCTCTTCTCCTTCGGATTCTCGGGCTTCTTCCTTTTTTGTTTTTTTCCTTTTTTTTTACTACCGCTCTCTCTCTCTCTCTCCTCTTCTCGATCTTCTCCTTTTTGTTTTTTCCTTTTTTTTCATTCTTCTCTCGATTTCTCTCGCTCTCTCTCTCTCTCTCTCTCTCTCTCTCTCTCTCTCTCTCTCTCTCTCTCTCTCTTCAGATTCTCCTCGATCTTCTCCCATTTTTTTCTTTTTTTTATTCTTTCTTTATTTCTACTCCTCCCGATCGTCTTCTCTTTATTCTTTCCGTTTCCCCCTTTTTTTCGGTCCTCTCTCTTTGGATCCTTTGTTTTCTATATATAAAAAATATATATAATTATATAATATATAAATATATTAATATATATAATATAATATACATATAAGAGATATGTATATATTATATGATATATTATAATATATTATACATTATATAATAATATATAAAAGAAATATGTGAATATGTGCCACCATGAATTGGTCTGGATTGACAAGGATTGACTGGGTTGGGCCAAGACTGGCTTGGGTTGAGCTGAGTTGATTGGATTGACTGGAATTAATTGGGTTGGGCCAGGACTAGCTTGGGTTGAGCTGAGTTGACTGGATTGACTGGAATTAATTGGGTTTTCTCTCTCCATCATTTCATGGGCCATTTCCACTGTCATTCCGCACGGAATTTTCTGATAGCCTTTATTCCATATTTTCTACGTTCACTTTGTAGAACATTAAAAATAAGGAATAATGGAGCTTGAATCAACTCATTTGGAAATAAAATGGCCAACCTATGAATTTTTGAAGTTTAAGCAGGCCAATTATCGATAATTTGGTTGACCATTTTGCATGGGATCCTTCGGAGACTTCTACCAGAAATTCTTTACGTCCACTTTGTAGAGTACTAAAAATGGAACATAATGAAACTGAAATCATCTGATTTGGATATGGGATGACCAAAATATGAATTTCCAAAGGTTAAATGACCATTTTCATGTGTAATTTTGCATGGGACCCTTCGGAGACTTCTACCTGGGATTTTTCACGTCCACTTTGTAGAACATCATAAATGAAGAATAATGGCATTGGAATCATCTGAATCCGACATAGAAACGGAAAAGATATGAAGCTTTGAAGTTCTAACGATAATTTGCATGAAAGTTTGCATGAGCCCACTGGTGACTTCTACCCGGGATTTTCACGTCCACTTTGAAGAGGACTGAAAATAAGGAATAATGGTACTTGAATCATATGATTCAGATGTCGGATGATCAAGATATGATGATTTGAAATTCAAACAATCTAACTTACGATAATTTGCATGAAAGCCCCTGGGATTATTTATGATAATTTCATAAACCCCCTTTGTACGTATCATCCGACTGAAATGATCATATCTTCTTCATTTGATGTCAGAATTGAGCAATTCTGGTCTCATTTTGAAGATAATTTTATGACCTAGGCATCCATGCAAGATTATAACCCGTGACCTTGCTGTGGGACCCATTGAAAATTTCCTCAAATTTACAGACCCATTAAAAACTTCCTCAAATTCACAGTCAAAAATCCAAACTTTCGATCATCTTTCTTCCTTTTGTTGTCCACACACCAGCAGGACTTTGTTTAGTTGGAAATGGCAAAAATGGGGTGCTTACAGTATGAAAGAGAGATCAGGGTAGAACGGCAGTAATAAAAGAGACGTAAGCTAATGAGTACAATATGAGATTACTGGCGATAGTCTTTAAAAAACTAAGAGGTAGAAGGGGATTAAACGTGCCATTAAGACCTTTATACCAGATTTTGCTAGTTTAAGCCCTTTTGGCTAGATGTTGTGATAGATGAGTGTTATGAACAATGTCTGAATCGTATGGATGGATATAATTTGGATGCAACCTAATTTAACTTGAGATGGCAGACCTTGACGTCATCTTGGGAATGGATTAGTTGTCTCAATACTCTACAAGTTGTTATGTGTCATGAAGAGGTTGTCATTCAAGGGCAAGGATGGTACATAATTTAATTTTATTAGAAGCATGTTGCCTAGAAAGCGAAGACCTACCCTCCCTGTACTTAAGGCGAAGAGATACCTTAAAAGGAAAGGAGTTAGATATATGGTATCTGTGGTAGACATTACTAAAGAAGCACCATAGATGAAAGATATTAATGTGATGTGTAAATTCCCTGATGTATTTCCAAGAGATTTACTCGGGTTGCCATCTGATCCTATAACCGAGTTCGTTATTGACTTGTACCAGGGTTGGCACCCGTGTCTAAGGCACTCTACAGAGTAGCTCCTACAGAGTTGAAAGAATTGAAGACTCAACTACAAGAGTTATTAGATAAAGGTTTTAATCAGCCAAGTATTTCATCGGGGAGCGCTAGTGCTATTCATGAAGAAGAAGGACAATAGTGTTTGACTATGTAACTACTAGAATTGAATAAGCTCACGATCAAGAACCCATATCCACTACCTTAGATCGATGACTTGTTTAATCAGCTGTAAGGTGTAAAAGTATTTTCTAAGATTGATTTTCAGTCAAGATATCATTAGCTGAAGAATTTGGACAACGATATTTCGAAGATAGCTTTTAAAATTAGGATTGGGCATTATGAGTTCCTGGTTATGTCGTTTGGATTGACCAATACACTAGCATCTTTTATGGAGCGTATGAACTGAGTATTCCATGATGTATTGGATACTTCGGTCATAGTTTTTATCGATGATATTTTGGGTTATTCTAAGGAGCAAAGAGACTTATACAATAGATTTTAGAGCAGCCTTTCAATAGCTGAGAAGGGAGAAGCTTTATGCCAAGTACAAGAAGTGTGAGATTTAGTTAAACAAAGTGATCTTCTTAGGCCATGTAGTATCATCAGAAGGATTAAAAGTGGACCCCAGTAAGATAGAAGAAATCATAAGGTAGAAGTGCTTAAGAACATTGTAGAGATAAGAAGTTTCTTGGGTATAGCTGGTTATTACAGACGATTCATGGAGGACTACTCTAGGAACGCAATACCTTTTACCAAGCTAACTAGGAAGGGAGAGAAGTTTATTGGGACTAACAAGTGTAAAGGATGTTTCCAGACTCTAAGAGAAAGGGTGATATCTGTAAGACCCGTATCGAACTAACCGGTCTTACCACCTTGTACCAGGTCTACCTATCATGGTCGAGCCAAATGGACCAAGTGCGTGAAGGAAATAGCGAAACCAGATAATAAATTAACCCAAAAATAGTAAAATGGAGGGCAAGGTCACATACCCAGATAGGCAGGGTCGACCCCCCCTCATTAAGAAGTTAGACCCCTGATATTTTAACTGGGGGTCGGACAATTTAGAACTGAGGGTCGACGGGATCTCCGACCCCCTCTTTGCCGACAGAAACCGTAAATAGGAAACTTTCTAAATTTCAATGGGATTCCTTCCTAATCTCAATGGGACTTATTTTGGGAGGTTCTCCTCTATAAATAGGACGTCCCTAAGCCTCTTTCACTCCTTTTGAAACCCTAATTGAAAGTGAGAGAAAGAGAAGAGAAGGAGAAGAGAAGGAAAGTTGGAGAAGAAGACTAAAGTGAAAATTCAGAGAAACCTCTGACTCTTAGCAAAACCTAAGGTATAGGCACGTTTCCATTAATGATTTAAGACCTTAGAATAGTTTATGAAGAGGGTATGGTCTAGGAGAAACCCAAATCATACATCCATGGGAGGATTTCAATGAAATCCATGGAGGAAATCATGGTAGGCAAAGTAAGGAAGAAACCTAGAGTTTGAAGCCATAGAACAAGCATAGAATGGATTGTGGAAGTTTATCCATAGGACCCAAACATGAAAGAATGGACTGTAGAATGAAATTCTCGACTCAAACCACGGGGGGTCGCACGTGGGGTCGATTGGGAATCGACCCTACCAGACCATAGGATCGACCCCTAGCATTCGGGAAGTCCAAGGATGG
The DNA here is from genome assembly GCA_028583415.1 of Protea cynaroides. Classification (NCBI taxonomy): domain Eukaryota; kingdom Viridiplantae; phylum Streptophyta; class Magnoliopsida; order Proteales; family Proteaceae; genus Protea; species Protea cynaroides. The sequence continues at coordinate 10,213,089 of CM053266.1, forward strand.
GGTGGTCGCACCCAGGGTCGGTGGAACATCCGACCCTGGCATCGACCCTACCCTAGGGGCCGTAGTAAACTGCTATATACCTGCGACCCACCCTGTGACCCTCGCTTAACAACAAGTCTAAAATTACCAGAATGACTTCTAACTAAAATCTATCGACTTGTTAGGTTTCCCTATTGATATAAAAGTGATTCTTAAAGCTTGAAAGACTATCTACACTCAAGCAAAGGTGAGGGAACAAGACCTAAACTAATTGACTAATAATAAACTATTTTATTTCTTGAGTCCAATGCCATGACTGATTCTATGTGTGTATGCTTGTAATGTGCATTCAATATGTCATCCAATATTTTCTATTATTACTGTTCATGCATATTTACTTCGTTGTTTATAACATGATGATGTTGATGATGATAGGAATAGGCATGTGAATGTTTGTGTTTGGTTAGTGTACTTAATGCGGATAGGGGATGGTATCAACCGGTACTTCAATGCCATTTTCATTGGGTATATTGTGCCATAGCTCTATACAAGTCTTGTCCACTGACATCGTCGTATTGCCATTACCTTAGCAGAACTATTACATCGTAGGGTATCAGGGGAGGTGGTCTCGGACCGTGTAGTCTTCGACTCTGTCGGGGGGCCTTAGCTCTATCTCTATGGATGTATTGAGGGATGCTAGGGTGAGGCCTTGGATACACTGATTGACATTAGGATTGGTTAGTTGCGAGCCCAGTTTGCAAGCCCTCGCCAGTAGGGGCTTACGTGTTGGTATGAGGCAACTGGTACTGCCATGCCGTTTTCATGGGGGTATATTGTGTCATATTGGGTGTATGTGGAGTCGACAGTGCCGTTTTCATTAGGCGGTTTCACACACTTTTGTATAGAGGTGAGGCGGCCACCGAACCTTTCTATAGCACATTGCAAACTTATATACCAGACCACAGATATGAATTGAATGCATGCATATGGTGGTTGCATTGTTTTGTTTGCTCACTGAGCCGTGATGTGTGTTCACCCTTTCGACATCGAATATTTTTAGTTGATGATGCAGGTACCACTGTGGAAGATTATATGAATGCTTCTGTGTATGGGCATGTTGCTGCAATGGAGGCTGAAGACTTAGTGGAGACGCATGACTCCTCATGCGAGTTCAACTCATGCATTTTCGATTAGATTTTTATTTGAATTATTAAGGAAATGTAATTTGATATTTTATTTACTTATGTCTCGGTTGATACAACATAATTTGATATTTTATTTATGATTATCACAGTTAGATTCCTCAGTTCATTTAATATTAAGACTTCCGCTATTGTGTATTTATTCTGATTATGGTTGTGGATGTGTATGGTTTAGTTTATAAGGACACAGCCTATTAGAGATCCTGGTTGAACCGTTGGTTTATTAGCGGTTCATCACACCGTTCTGAATAGTGCAGAATTGGGGTGTGACAATATCAGCTCCCATCTTGATCGTTAACCCTATACACCGATGCCCCCGGATTAGGTTTGGGATACATGTTGATGTAATGAGAACAAGTGATTGCCTATGCTTTAAGATAACTGAAAGAGCATGAAAATAATTACTCGACTCATGACTTGGAGCTAGCAGTGGTGATTCATGCAATCAAGACTTGGAGACGCGATCTATACAACGATAAATTTTAGATCAAGTCGAATCATAAGAGTTTGTTTATCTCTTTACCCAAAAAGAGTTGAACATGAGGCTAAGGAGATGGTTGGAACTCCTGAAGGATTAAGACTGTGATATTCAATGTCACCCGAGCAAGGCTAATGTGGTAGCTGAGGCTTTGAGCAAAGAGGGGAACAATGAAGTCAAAAGAAGGACTTAGTACCAACGCTGCCTTATGTTCCGTAGTAACAGATTCAAATTTAGAAGAACAGAAACATATAATAGAAACTTGTGATGTTCCAATTGAGCGAGAACTTATGGAGCAACATCTTCTTGTTTACGTTCACAACGTTAACGATCATCTTTGATTTAATGAATGAAGAAAAGGCAGCACTTCTGTTAGATCCATATCTGAGGACAATACAAGAAGATTTGGAGAAAGGCAAATTAAATCCAGACTTTACATTGGATTTAGATAAGGTATTAAGGTACAGAGGATGATTTGGTATACTAGAAAGTAAAGAGTTTGATCTTCGACAACAAAATAATGCTAAAAGCTCATTCCACACCATTTTTGGTATATCTCGATAGTACGAAAATGTACCACGACTTGAAGAGATTATATTGGTGGAGAGGATGAAAATAGATGTAGCTCGATACGTGTCTCAATGCCTAAATCGCCAACAGGTAAAGGAAAAAAGGTAAAGACCAGTAGGCTTATTACAACCACTACTTGAACCAACTTGGAAATGGTACTAGATTACTATGGACTTTATCACTGGGTTAGCATTGACTCCCAGATCCATTGATACAGTTTGGGTGATTATCGATCGTCCGATTAAGACAGCTCATTTCATTGCTATACGACCTCAATATGTTTTAGAGCGGCTAGCAAGGCTATATGTAGATAATATTATTTGATTGAATGGTATGGCTAAGAGCATAGTGTTGAACAGAGGCTCATGCTTTACCTCAAAGTTTTTGGAGGGACTACAGAAAGCGATGGGAACAAAATTGAAGTTCAGTACCGTATTTCACCTTTAAACTGACGGACCGTCGGAGCAGACTATACAGATCTTAGGAGGTATTCTTTGAGCTTGTGAAGTTGATTTCAAATGAGCTTGAGATGAAAAGTTGCCGCTGATCGACGTTGGTACCAAGCTACCATGTAGATACCACCTATGAAGAATGGCACGGTCGAAAATGTCGAACCCCTCTATTTTGGAATAAAATTGGAGAGCTAAGAATTATATGACCTGAGTTTGTCAAGAAACCTATCGAGTGGTAAACAAAAAAAAAAAAAAAGGGCCAAGACAGCTTAAGATTATCAGAAGAGATGCCAAGACTACGAGTTTGCCATAAGTGACAAAGTGCTCTTGAAGATATCACTTATGCGTGGTTTGAAATGGTTCGACAAGAAGGGAAAGTTGTGTCCTATATATGTTTTGGACCTTATAAAATTTTGGAGAGTTGTGGAAGAATAGTATATCAACTCACGTTATCGCTGTCTACTTCTAGTGTGCACGATGTATTTCTCATGTTTTTGTTGAAGAAGTAAGTAAGAGAATCCATTGCGGGTATTGACTGCGGATCCACCGGATTTGATAGAAGACTTAACTTTTGAAGTGGTACCAGCCTAGATCACTAGCTGGGATATTTTTCATGTGAAGGTAACCTAGCAAAGCCAAGATGTGGAAGGGGTTGCATAGGAAGAGGAAAATGCAATGCTGAAATAGTATTCCCACCTATTTGACTCGAAAGGTACATCTAAATTTCGAGGATGAAATTTCTTTTAAGGGTGAGGGAGTTGTAAGATCCGTACGTGTAAATTACGAGGACAAAATTTCTTTTAAGGGTGGTGGAGTTGTAAGACCAACACGCCACGAATCCTGTCTAACCAAACGTTAACATGTTGTGAGGACAAAGATTGAAATCTGAGAAGTCGCCACCTAGATTAAGGTCTAGGACCTTAGAAATGTGAAATCTCATCCCAAGGTAAGACTTCGATTGACTCATGACCCTTAGATTGGATTTCTGGTCCATCAGAGATTGGGTAAGCGTCAGGTTAAGGTTATGGGAAGGGGTTAGGCACCCAAACCATCCGATCAAAATCGGTCTCCTATACCTTTCATATGCTAGACTCTATTTGTTAAACTAAACCAAACCAAGTGGTTTGATATCATTGAACCGAATCTATATCCATCAGATTACCTACGTATTACGGAATTATTCCAAAAATTAGGTTCACCATCGTAGTTCAGGTGTGATTAAAGTATATGGCTGTGATTTATGCTTGTGCATGATTAAGTTCATTGTTCAAGTTAAAGTTTATACTTGAAAGGCTGAGAAAACCCTATGGATTAGGATCTGAATAGTCCATGTGGACTGATAGATAGTCCTAGTGGATCTACGAATAACCCTATTTGGGTCAAAATATGGATAACCCTTTTGGGTTGGAATGTGGATAATCCTTTCTGGGTTGGAATGTGGATAACCCTATTTAGGTTGAAATGTGGATAACCTATTTGGGTCAAAATGTGGGTAGATATCCTAGTGGATCTATGGATAGTCCGAGTGGACTAAGGTTTGGATAAATATCCTAGTGGATCTATGGATAGTCCAAGTGGACTAAGGTTTGGATCCGAATTTGGGTTTCTCCCAAATGGCCTACGTATCCTAGGGTTTGCCCTAGGAATCAGAATCTACGTAGTTCAAACATGGGTAACCTGTTCTAGGTTAGAATGTGAGAACCTGTTCTAGGTTTAAGATTGAGAACCTATTTGAGGTTAAGGGTTTATCGATGGGCAGAATCGTCCTGAATTACCCTTTTTTATCCTAAATTCTAATTTTAGAAGGTTTGGCAAAGCATTCTCTTTCTTTATTAAGATATTTATTATTCCCATTATGTCCTTCCCGAGAATGTGGGTGCCTAAATGCACGTCCCCACACCTAATATGTTTGTTAGGTATACAGATATGGCAGTTCAACTATGGTGCAGTATAAATTAAATTATTGCCAAAAAAAGAATATTTTAAGCATGGCATGTATGATATTTATGGTAACTATCATATCATATAGTAAGATTATGAAAATCTCCTTAATATGACATATATTGCAAATAAGGCAAGAACCTAATATGGTAAGATCTAATATGACAAGATCTAATATGGCAAGATCTAAGCATGGCATGATCTAATATGGAAGGATCTAATATGCATGATCTAATATGCATCTATATATCAATAAGATAAGTACCAATCATAGAATGCAAATATGACATGAATTTTTTTTTAAAAAAAAAAGGAATGATCTTATATGCTATTTTCTAAGCATAGTAAGACTAAAAAAAATTAAGATTTTGCTAAAATATGATAAAATTTATCTATTCTATCAAAAATAGCAACACATGGAATGTGAAAAACATGGTATGTACAATCCAAACAAAGCATATGAATGCTCCAAATATTGTCATTTATCCAAATATGGCAGAATTCATTTAAACAATCATTGATGTTATAATGAATGAGACATCAATGAAACTTTTTTTGAAAAGTGCAAAATTATCAAAACAAACATATGTTCAATGTTCTTTGAAAAAATTATAATTTTTATGAAGAAATTTGGGAAGATTAATGACTCAAAACTGTAAAAATTGTGACACAAGGTTCCAGATAATGGACAAAACTATGAACTGTATCCAAATTTATCACATTATACAAGAATGACCATAAGTAGGTCTTTCGAAACTCAAATCAAGCTCACCTTTTTTTCATAGAAATATGACTTAATTTATTATATTTCATATGAAGAATTTAAATCCCAACAGAAAGCAAAAATAGGTCAAAGATATGCCCTAAGACCGAACATGTGCATTGATCAAATCTGTTCTAAATTTTTGACCAGTTGCACCATAAATTCCAAATAAAATCTATTCTTAATGAAAATTAAATACAGACATATGTCTATGTAGATAACTATCTGATCTAAAATTTCATTAAGAAAAACAAGTTAAAACAGTATATTTTCTTTGTGAAAAATGACTCTTTTCAATCATGCAAATCAGTACATCATGACAGATTCAAAATCAAAGCACTATGCACTTAAAAATTGATATCAATTCAAAAAAAAATGCAAAAAATATGAAACCAGTGCCATTTTTTAGAATACTTTCATGTCTAAAAAGTTTATATTAAATGGATTTTCTGATATGGCCATAAGGCCTTTGTCTAGAGATTTTCTGATGGAGGATTGCATTACATTCGAGAAAAATAGCAATGTTAAAGACAAATTTTTTGATATATTTTCCCAATTCCAAATGGAACGAAATTTATAGGGTAGTCTTCTAACATATCAGAGAGACTCCCATAAAATTTTGGGCTTTAAAATCTTAGAAACAATACATATGATGTACATCCTAAGTTTAAACCCTAAATCTGGAATTTTCATATCAGAAAATCACTTTATGAAATTTGCAAAAAAATCAAACATCATTTTATATCATTCAAAAATTTATCATTGAATAGCTTAGACAAGTTATCATTCATGAAAAATGTTAAACATAGGCATCCTAACATTAACAAGCATGTAATAGAGCATTCATGATTGAGATTTCATGGAAATTAGTCTTTTTCAAGCAAAATTGGCATTCGAGCATTCTAACGACCACTAAATTTGTTTAGAGTACTAACCTTGGCCTCAAATCGAGCGAAACCATTGATGAAGGGTGTTTGGAGGTTGTATCAACCCCCTTTGAATGTGAATCCTCCTTCTCCTCTCTTCTGCTTTTCTCTCTCTTCTCTTTCTCTCTTTTCTTCTTCTCTTTTCTTTCTTTTCTCTTTTCTCTCTCTTTCTTTCTCCCTCTCTCACATTTTCTCTCTCTCACTCATGTTTTCCTCTCCCTCACCCATGTTCTCCTCTCTCTATGGTCTGAAAAAGCCCCCTTCCTCTCTTTTCTCTTGCCTATTTATACTTTTTCTCTCCTCTTCTAGAAGATCCTTCTTTCCTTTCTTCTTTTTTCTAGAAAATCTTTTTTTCTTCCTTTTTCTTCTTTCCTTTCTTCTTTTCCTTCCTTTTTTCTCTTCTCCCTCTCTATTCCACACATTCTCTATCTCTCCCTCTTCTAGAAAATCCTCTCCTCCTCTTTCCTTCTTCTCTCATCCTTCCTTTTCTTCTTTTTTTCTGCTAGAAAATCTTTTTTTTCCATTTTTTCTTCTTTCCTTTCTTTTCTTCCTTCCCACGTTTTTTTATTTTTCCTTTCTTTCCTTTTTCTCCTTTTTCTTCTAGAAAACCCCTTTTCTCTTTCCTTTCTCTCCTTCCTTCTTCTAGAAAAAAATCCTTCTCTCTTTCCTTTCTTTCTTCTTTCGTTTTCTTCTTCCTTCTTTTCTTTCTTTTTTTCTTTTCTCCCTCTCTTTTTACGTTTTCTTTCTTAGAAAACATTTCATTTTTTCTTTTTTTTTTCTTTTTCTCCTTTTTTCTTTTTTTCTTTCCTTTTTCTTTCCTTCCTTTTTTTTTTCTTTCTCCCTCTCTACATTCACTTTGTAGAACATTAAAAATAAGAAATATTTGAGCTTAAATCATCTCATTTGAAAATGAAATGATCAACTTATGAATTTTTGAAGATTAAATAATCATTTTCATGTGTAATCTTGCATGGGACCCAGTAGTGACTTCTACTTGGGATTTTTTACGTCCACTTTGTAGAACATCACAAATGAAGAATAATGGCCTTGGAATCATCTGAATCTGATGTAGAACGACAAAGATATGAAGCTTTGAAGTTCTAACGATAATCTTACACGAAAGCTTGCATGGGGCCCACTGGTGACTTCTACCCGAAATTTTTCACGTCCACTTTGAAGAGGACTGAAAATAAGAAATATTGGCCTTTGAATCATCTGATTCCAATATCAGATGACCAAGATATGATGTCTTGAAGTTTGAATGATAATGCATGCATGATACAATAATTACATAAATGCCCTTGTATTTTTAAACTACGATATCTTCCTTGTTTGACGTTAGAATTTGATGATTCCGGTCTCATTTCAAAGATAATTTCACGACCTATTCATCCAAGTAGGTAATAGCCTATGACCCTACTGTGGGGTTCATTAGAGAATCACCAACCTTTGGGTTAAAGGTCGAAAACCTACCATATTGGTTCACTTATGCGGAGGGTGACAAAAATGGGGTGCTTACAGATCTCTTTAACCGAGATTGTTACCAATTGAAGGCTGAAGATAAAGGAACCACATTTTTTGGGATATGAGTGAGATTGTTTATTGGGCTGCACTTAGGGTAATTCATCCTAAACTGCCTACGTATTCTAAGTGTGTCCTAGAAATCAAGCCCAAAACGTAGTTCGACTGGCAAGAAGGTTTGTTCTTCTTAGAAAATTAATGATTGTTCTTCTTGTATGAAGCTAGGCTATGAATACAAGGCTCATTTGTAAGCTGGGAACCTCTTCTTGCTGAGGTGTAACTCATGCGGGCTTGAACCCGGCTTGATCCATTTGTAGGCTGATAAACCTCTTCTTGTATGAAGCTAGGCTGTAAATACAAGGCTCATTTGTAGGCTAGGAACCTCTTCTTGCTGAGGTGGAACTCATGATGCAAGGTATGTGCGGGCTTGAACCCGGCTTGATCCATTTGTAGGCTGATGAACCTCTTCTTGTATGAAGCTAGGCTGTGAATACAAGGCTCATCTGTAGGCTGGGAACCTCTTCTTGTTGAGTGGAACTCATGATGCAAGGTACTCGCGGGCTTGAACCCGGCTTGATCCATTTGTAGGCTGATAAACCTCTTCTTGTATGAAGCCAGGCTATGAATACAAGGCTCATTTGTAGGCTGGGAACCTCTTCTTGCTGAGGTGGAACTCAATGCAAGGTATGTGTGGGCTTGGACCCAGCTTGATCTATTCGTAGGCTGATAAACCTCTTCTTGTATGAAGCTAGGCTGTGAATACAAGGCTGATTGCATGAGCTTGGACTCGGCTTTGATTTGTTTGGATGGAAGACTTGATGTCTTTTCTTTGATTGAGATTTTGGTTTGAGTACCTGCATTTGTTAGAACATTTAGAATTTCATAGAGCATATGAATGATTTTGTTGAATCAAGCGTTTTTTTGTTAAATCTAAGAGACATAGTTCATGAAACACACTGGAATTCAAAAAAACCTAAAATGCTATTGGTTTCTTGGTTGGTGCAACTCTAGGGAGTGTTTGAACATTTCTATTGTTCCATTCACGAGCAATGGTATCAACCAGATCTAATGTCAACTTTATGGGAAGTTCACAATTGGTTACTTCTCTGTTGGTGCTTGCTGGGATATTGAATTGCTGAGGTAACCTTGTTGGGGAATAAAATGAGGTATGAGTCAACCCCATGATCCGGACATGCAAACTATTCTCTGTATTTGTGACAACCCGCTCTTGCTTCCACCAAGTGCATTTGCATCTGATGTCTGCTGTGGTTATTTCTTTGAGGCGGCTAAACCAGTCTGTGTCCATCTGATAAGCCATAGGATCTGCTCTCTTTGCCAATTGAAAAGGGTTGAGGGTCGTTGCTTCAGATTCCTCAACTAATCCTAACCTCTCTGTTAACCAAATTTGAAGAAGATATGGTGATCCGCTGAAATTGTCCAACTCAAACTGATCTTGATGAGTTGCCATGAAGTCAAGGCCCTTTAATGTCTCGGCCAACACTGTAGGGATGTTGTCAAAACCTTGTCTCGCATGCTTGATGAGATCTATTATGATGAGAGATTTTGTATCTGTGCAACTTCGTAGCAATAGTCTGGGTATGCTACAATATAGGTAAACATGTCTTCTCTGAGCCTGTGCTTCTTTCCTTGTTGGACTTGTATGAGCATATGACTTGATCATGCGCTTTATCTGTAGCCATTGATCTTGTACAAAACGACACATTTCTTTCTTATCCCAGCTAAAAAAATCTTGTATCTCATGCCTGTAATCTTTTCCTAGATATGGCTTGAAGATCTTCCGCTTAGGTGTGAGCAAGAGACAAGCTCCGAATTCTTCTATAGTTGGGCATAACTCGACTTCTCCCATCCTGAAGACATGAACTGTCGGAACCCAGCATTGAGTGGCTGCTTTCAAAAGGTCTGAGCATAATTTTATGGTTGTTAATTGAGGAAGTGCCTCCAGTTGATGCTTCCGCAAGAAAGAGTTATCTTCTGTGAACTCAATACGCCAACTCCAATTTTTCAGTGCCCTGTCCATCTCTGTAGTTCTGTCTGATGGATCAATGGATTGATAGCCTCCCGGGTGTGCCCTGTAGGAATCCCGACATACAAATAGAGGTTAAAAATGAATCATTGGAATTATCTTAAATTGTTGTTGTTTAGATATATTGTAATGCCCTTAGAAGATTACACATGAAATGTATACATATGACTGACTCTGTCTGAGTTTTAAGTACTTAAATCTATAGACATGATGAGCGAAAGTGAAGGTCCAAATGGGACTGACAAGAAACTGTCCAGGTGGGTCTGCTGTCTGGAGGAGTTTGTGGTTGTTTATGTAGAATGAGCTTATCTTACTGAGAAGATCCCATTTTATTGGCTTGAGAATGGATGGGCTTGTTGGAATCTTGGGACGCCGTCGGATGTAATGAATGACAAATAAGAGTTCCAGCCAGATTTTTTTTATTTATAATTTCTCAGATTGATATACTCATGAGAGTTTATATCAAATGATATGAATGATGGGCTTTGATATGTAACTCTTGGGAAATCCGTTAGATAAATGGACGGATGAAAGAGTTTAGCCAACAAATAGGAAATTCTTTCTTTGATTATGATGATAAGATGAACCATTCGTGGGTGAAAGGCATTGTGCCCCATTGGAGAATCCAGTCAACCATGTTAGTAAGTTCCTTAAATGATTGATGCCTATTGTTGATGTCAGTAGGTGAGAGACAAGCCTTCTACACCCTTTTTTTTTTTTTGGAAGAGTGTAGAGGCTACACATAATATCTCTTCACTTGATCCAAGTTGGTCAAGTATTGTAACTCGATGCCTTCCATGTTGACTAGTCGAACAGCTTTCCTAGGTAAGATTTCTTTTACTATGAACGTTCTACTCCAATTAGGACGAAACTTGCCCCTGGGGTCATGGACAGGTGCTCTTTGTTCCTTCAATACAAGGTCCCCTACTGTCAGGTGACGAACACGCACCTTTTTGTTAAAGATTGCTGCCATTCTTTGTTGGTATTTTTTCACATTATCCACTGCCTCCATTCTTCTTTCATCAATGAATTTCAGCTCGTCATATCTGGATTGCAACCATTCAACTTCTGGAATCTTGCATTCCATCAAGACTCTCAGTGATGGCACCTCTATTTCTATTGAGAAGACTGCTTCCATACCATATACTAGTGAATACGGTGTTGCCCCAGTAGATGTTCTTATGGATGTTCTGTATGCCCAGAGTGCATAAGGTAGTTTGTCTGCCCAATCAACATTAGATTGTGCCATCTTCTGAAGGATAACCTTGACATTTTTATTGGCCACCTCTACTGCCCCATTTGTCTGTGGACGATAAGGTGAGGACCGGTGTCTTTTGATATGGAACTTGTCACATAATTCTTGGACTCTTCCTCTGAAGTGTTGTCCTTGATCTGAGATTATAGAATGAGGCATTCCATGCCGGCATATGATGTATTCTTGTAGAAATTTAGCCACTTTGTTCACTGTGAGCTTGGCATATGACTGTGCCTCTACCCATTTTGTGAAGTAATCGATGGCGACCAAGATAAATTCATGCCCATTCAAAGCTTTAGGGTTAACCTTTTCGATCACATCTATGCCCCAAGTTGAGAAAGGCCATGGAGAGCTAAGAGTATGCAACTCTGTTGGAGGCACATGTATCAAATTAGCATGGATTTGGCACTTGTGACATTTCCTTACGAACTCTGCACAGTCTGCTTCCATTGTGTTCTAGTAATATCCCAATCTGAGAATCTTCTTTGCAAGCATTCTAGCATTCATGTGAGGTCCACATATTCCTTGATGGACTTGCTCGATGACGTTTTGCGCCTGTTCCTCATCGACACAGACTAACTGCACTCCTTCATGGGATCTTTTGTACAGGATATCTTCACATAGTATGAACTGGGAGGCATATCGCCTAAGAGACTTTCTCTCACCTGTTGTAGCTTCTACTGGATACTTTCCTTCCTTGATGAAATCTATGATAGGAGCAAACCATGGCCGGCCATCGACTGTCAATGCATTTACTTCCTCCAAGTGGACTGGTCGTACCCTTTTCTCTATGATTAGGGGTTTGATACGTCCCAAAGGATCATTTCCAATCGTTGAAGCCAAGGTGGCCAATGCATCGACATACTTATTTGTATCTCTTGGGGAGTAGTCAAATTCAATTTGCCTGAACTTCTGAGCCAAGGTTATTGCACATTGTTGATAAGGTACCAGCTTCTCGTCTTTGGTTTTCCAATCCCCTCTGACTTGGTAGATAACAATTGATGAGTCACCATAGGCCTTGAATCTGCTGACCTCTATGGCCAAAGCTACTTTCAGTCCCATGATACATGCTTCATATTCTGCAATGTTGTTTGTGCAGTTAAAGTCTAATCTAAATGAAAATGGCACAAATGCCCCTTCTGGATCTATAAACAAGACGCCGGCTCCGTATCCCATATGATTTGCGGCTCCATCAAAGAACATTATCCATGTGTCATTCTTCCACTCTTCTTGAGTTGTGTAGACTTCTTCATCTGGGAATACATCTTCCAAATGTCTGAGGTTATCTTTAACCGGTAGAGCTGATAGATGTTCTGCGATTACGCTCCCTTTGATAAACTTCTAAGTAGTGTATGTGATGTCAAATTCGGACAACAACAATAGCCACCTAGCCAACCTTCCTGTTAAAACCGGTTTCTCAAATAGATACTTCAGGGGGTCCATTCTGGAAATAAGTATGACCTTGTAGGATAACATATAATGTCTTAATCTCTTTGTTATCAAGACTAGGGCTGTGCATGTCTTCTCCAGCTGTGTATAATTGGCTTCGTATCCTATGAATGTCTTAATTAAATAGTATACTGTCGTCTATCTTTCCATCTGTATCATGCTGGGCTATCATTTATCCCATAGAACCCTCTAGTACTGACAAGTAGAGGAGTAGTGGTCTTCCCGACACTGGTGGGGTTAAGACTGGTGGGTTCAACAGATATGCCTAGATTTTGTCAAAAGCCATCTGACATTGAGGGTTCCAATCCTTTGGCTGGTCTTTCCTGAGTAGCTTGAAAATTGGTTCACATGTTGCGGTGAGATGTCCAATAAACCGGTTGATGTCATGAAGTCTTCCCAAGAAACCTCTTACTTCCTTTTCTGTTTGAGGAGATGGGATTTCAGAGATGACTTTTATCTTGGCCGGATCAATTTCGATTCCTCTTTGGCTGACCATAAAACCTAGCATTTTGCCGGTTATTACCCCGAATGCACATTTTTGGGGGTTAAGCCTTAGTTTGTATTGCTTGATCCTCTCAAAGAATTTCCTTAATGCCGAGATGTGACCTTCCCTAGTGAATGATTTTACGATCATATCATCTACATACACCTTTACCTCCTTATGGATTAGGTCGTGCAAGATTGTAGTAGCCATTCTTTGATAAGTTGCCCCAGCATTCTTCTGCCCAAATGGCATCACAGTGTAACAGTAGGTGCCCCAGTCTGTTATGAAGGTGGTTTTCTCCTTGTCTTCAGGTGCCATCTTTATCTGATTGTACCCTGAGAATCCATCCAAGAAGGACAAAAGAGCATGATTTGTAGTGTTATCCACTAGGATGTCTATCTTTGGTAATGGAATGTCATCTTTGGGGCTGGCCTTATTCAGGTTTCTGTAATCAATGCACACCCTCAGTCTTCCATCCTTTTTAGGTACGATGACCACATTTGCTAACCACTCTGGGTACTTCATGACCTCCAGGAATCCTGCGTCAAACTGCTTCACGATGTCTTCTTTAACCTTAAGGGTCCATTCAGGCCTTAACCGCCTCAGCTTCTGCTTACATGGCCTTGCATCTGAGACCAAAGGTATCTTATGCTGTACAACTTCAGGGTCTATGCCGGGCAAACACTTCTTGGAACTCCATCAGTAATTCCATCATTTGTTTGGTTTCTTCTTCCGTCATGGTAGCACCGATCTTTATTTCTCGAGGCTGCTCTGCTGAACTGAGGCTAATTATCTTGAAGTCTTCGCCGACAGGTTGAGCCTTCTTCTCCTCCGAGGCTTTGATGGATTGTAATATTTCAGGAAATGGTTCATCATTCTCATCATTTTTAAAGTTAGAGTTAGAAGGAGAAGGAAAGGAAGAAGTAGACGCGGAGTAATTCAAAATATCATCTTTATTCATGTTCAAAAGCAGAGGTACAGAGGAAATGGTTCCAAGTGGAACGAACTCAAAATTTGAAAAGGACTCAATCTTATCTAAAGACCTAAGTACCCTAGGTTCAGAAATAAGTCATTATATGTGGATTACATGGCAACCCCTTTGGGTAAACAAAATTATCATTACAACTCCAATTGAGGATTATTCCGTTGATGGGTACGGTGAATTGTTGTACATCGGGACTCCTATCTTGGTCTTCACCGGTGAGCGTCATCACTTGATCGCCGTCGAACAGTTTGCTGATGTTGATCACTTCTGTCTTGGATTTCTGCTCCTTGCTCTGCTCTTGGATCTTGACTTGCTCGAGCTCTTCCCGATCAAGGGTAAAATCATAGAATATTTCGAACCCGGGTACTTGCTTTTGAAGGTGACTACTGAACCAAGGTTCTGAAAATCCACAATAGATGTTGTTCTCTCCTTCTTTGACAAAATACCCATTGAGGGTCTTCGAAAACTGGATATCCTGCACATTGTATAACCCCTCAGATATTGCTTGATAGACTGCTTCATCCATCCTTTGAGGTCGATAGTCCCCACTAGCTCTATCTGATGCTCTTATTCTGCTAGTACCATACTGACTACTATACTTGTATTTCATCCTCTCGAACTTTCAAAATCCTTCGTCAACTCTCCTCTGCTTTTGCTTGATTACTTTTAGATCCCCTTCGGTGGGGGTATACCCCAGTCCAAATCTATACTCATTGACCAATAGAGATAAGAAAGTGACATCACCATGTTGGTGGGAACCAAGGCCCATACCTGGAAAGTAGAGCATGTTAAGTAATTGACGAAATGAAAAAGGCAGATGCGTACCTGTAGGATCTGGCTCAGTTGTGGCTAAGATGTTGTCAACCTGGAACCCTCCGAGAGAGAAATCCTACCTTGTATTCCCTTGTGACTCTTCATTATTCTGTCCAGTGGCCAATGTATTCACAGCTGTAGAGTCTGCATGTATTGTCACAGTTGTACCCTTGTGGATGAATTTAATCTTTTGGTACAAAGTAGATGCCACCGCATTGGCCTGATGGATCCAAGGCCTACCTAGAAGCATGCTGAATGAGGCAGAAAATATCAATGACTTGGAACTCTATTTCAAACTCAGCCGGTCCTACTTGAATTGGTATTGTGAAAACACCCAATATAGCCCTTCTGGTATTGTCATACGCCTTGATGGTCATATCCGAAGGTTTCAACTCTGACTCGCTGAAGCCTAGATGCTTGAAGGTACAGAAAGGGAATACATTTAAGGTTGACCCATTATCAACCAAAACTTAAAAAATGCTCTTGCCCCGGCATCCGATGGTAATATGCAAAGCCTGTATATGACCCTTACTTCCTTGAGGAAGATCTGCATCTCCAAAAATAATTGCATTAATGGCATATCTGCCCCCTACTAGCATGGCTAGTTCTTCTCCCTCCATTGAAACTGGGACCTGAATGCTTGCTAGGGATTTCAGTACTGCATCCCTGTGGACCTTGGAAGCCATCAGAAGCTCCCAAATGGACACATTGGCTTGGGTCTTTTGTAATTGTTTCAATATCGGGTTTGGAGGTTCTGGTTGGTTGGAAGGTCCTTTACCTTTCTCTTTTGCGGCTTGGGCCGGATCATTTACCATCAGGTGAGATGGTTTGTAGTTCTTCCCTGTTCTGGTTTCTGTTACTTCTTGCTCATTCTCTGGGAATATGAACTCCATCTCAAGGAAACGATTGTCAACTTGATTTACTTCTATCTCCTCATCTGAGAGGTAGATGATGAATGGTTCTTCTTCTTATTGTTGTTGTGCTTGTGCTATAAGGTGTGGCGAATCTTTCGAAAAATAGAAATCATATTCTTCTTCTTCTTGTTGATGGTTACCCAACATATTTACTTCGTCACCAGATGTGACAACTATATTGCTTACTCTTTCTATGAAGGGCATAAGGTCCGAGGGCTCATCTCCCCATTCTATGAAATTGATGTTGTAATGAGGGAGGGGATTATTTGCCACTGACACTTGACGGGGCTGGACTTTAAATTTATCGAAATCCAATAGATCCTGTATGGCATGCCTTAATGTGTAACAGTTATCCGTGTCATGCCCATGCTGATTGTGGTACTTACAGAAAAGGTCCATACGAAAATTTGTTGGAAGAGGATTTGGAGGTGGACGAGGGTCGAGCACTGTCAACTTCTTGGCTTGTATCAACTTGTCCAGAGCCTTGGATCGGGTCATCCCCAAATCGGTAAACTGCCTCCTTGGTCTTGCTTGCTGTGGTGGGGTGTAACTTGAACTTCCCAAGATCAATGGTTCAGAATTGGTATTAGCTATTTGCTTTACAGATTGATTTTCTGGATTTCTTGATGGGTACGCCCTTCTATTCGATGCCCCTTCTGACCTTTCTGACTTTCCCAGTAATATATCTCCCCGGGTTATGGCGTCCTCTACTTGTTGTCCCGCAACCACGAGCCCTTCGAATGATAGGATGGCCTAGCCAAAAATGTATGTTTTATATGACCCAGTTAAACCTCTCATCATTATCTGCACTTGATCTCTTTCAGAGGGTCGATCCCAAAGCTTTGCTATAACACTTCTGAACCGGGTTAAATAGGCCGTGAATGTCTCTCCTTGTACTTGGACAATGATTTCCAATTTCCTACGATGGGTCTCTATCTCTGTGTTGTAGGAATAGAAACTGATAAATGCTTTGGTGATATCTGACAACGAATGTATCTGTGATGGGTTCAGATTCATCAACCATCGATGAGCCCCGCCCGTGAGTGAGAATTGGAATGCTTGTCCTAATTGCTCATCAGTAAATCCTTCGCCTTGCTTCAATAGGCCCGTGAATGATCTTAAATGGGCCCTGGGATCTCCTGTCCCATCAAATTTCTTGGTGGTACATTTAAACATGGGCGGCAGCTTAGTTTCTAGAAAGAAGCATAATCCTTCGGCATCAATGATTTGACATTCTACTCCTTTCATGCCCCTTAATATTTTTTCCACTTCTCATATCATTGTATGGGCCATCTTCTTCCTTTGATTTCTTATTCACCGGGGTAGCCTGAACGATGGACTGTTTCTGGGGTATGGCACCTTCCATATTTTTGAATGCCGGATTTATGAAAAATTTTGACACAGCTGGATTAGGGGTACCCGGTCCTTGTGGCGGTTCCATATTTACCCTTTCAGAGGTCGACCCTTGAGCCTGCAATTGCAATTGGATATCCCATACTGCGGCAGCTATCATTCCCATGGTTTCCTCCATCGTTTCCATTCTGGCATCCATAGTGTTCGGGGCTTGGTTTGATCCTTCAGCCATTGATTCAGTTGATATGGTTGAGATGGGACTAACTGGCTCTAGTGTGTACACCCTAGATAATCTCCCAGTAATGGGATCCCTTATCCAAGAGGTAGAAACGGTTGTGGTTTGGGCTGACTCCTTGGCTTGTACCGAAAAAGAACCCAAAAGTGATAAATATTAGGACTCTAAGATAACGGGACTGGAAAGAATTTACATACACAATCAAGGATGACTCAACCAAACAAGAGTTAGCTCCTTCATAAGGGTGATCGGGTAAACATTATCCAAGTTAATTTAATTGAATTTGATTAAGCCATGTGTTCAGTCTTGGGACTTCGTGATTCCAAAATAGATAATCAGTGGTACCAAGGTCTGGCCAATTGGATTACCGAATTCGATGAAATTGAAATGGATATATTAATCCGTCGTCCTTATTAGGGATGGTTAGCAAATAAGGTTCATAGATGAACAAACTAGTAAATTTCTTCTTGACCATGGTATCTAAGTCTTGACAGGGATTTTCTGTTCGTTTTTTGAAATCGACGTGTTAACAATGAGAGATTCGACACATCGAGCTTACTTAATGGAGGGTGTATAGTGGCTGTCTACTATAATGTAGAACATGTGTATACATACCTCATACTCCCAATGGGTGAGAGTTCAAGATGCTCATCGTGTAGATTCTAACATGTTGACCAATCGAGGACAAAAACGGGCAAAACTTCGACGTCTCGAACATGGATGTCATGGTTAAGCTGATTTTACTGGATCGGTTCAGGGAGGAACCAAAAAATAACAAACATTGGGCTACAATCTGGGTTAGGACAGAAAAGGCCACCTTGACAAGGATGGGGTAACCTATCACCGAATGCACGATGAATAATGGGCCCCCAATCCCTTTATATACTATGTTGCAAGGATATACTATGTTGCAAGGATCCAAGCGACGTGGAGTAGAATAATGCATTCTCAGGCGGACCCAAGAAACGCTCGTTAGAGGTTGCTCGCCGATCGTGGTCTCAGAAAGTACAGGCCAAGGTTGTGTGTTTCGCCAAGTGGGCTGCCCCATCTGCATGGGACCCGGTTCGGCTACTCGCACGAATGTATGACTAAACCCATTCCCCCCAAAGCAATATTATACAAGCATAAATATAGTATCCTAAGATCTAGCATCCAATTCACACAAGGAAAGTTTTCATTTAGGAGTTTGACGTTTATATCCCCAGTGGAGTCACCACTGTAAGGACAAAGATTGAAATCTGAGAAGTTGCCACCTAGATTAAGGTCTAGGACCTTAGAAATGTGAAATCTCACCCCAAGGTAAGACTTCGATTGACTCATGACCCTTTAGATTGGATTTCTGGTCCATCAGAGATTGGGTAAGCGTCAGGTTACGGTTATGGGAAGGGGTTAGGCACCCAAACCGCCCGATCGAAATCAGTCTCCTATACCTTTCCTATGCTAGACTCTATCTGTTAAACTAAACCAAACCAAGTGGTTTGATATCATTGAACCAAATCTGTATCCATCAGATTGCCTACGTATTACGGAATTATTCTGAAAATCAGGTTCACCATCGTAGTCCAGGTGTGATTAAAGTTTATGGCTGTGATTTATGCTTGTGCATGATTAAGTTCATTGTTCAAGTTAAAGTTTATGCTTGAAAGGCTGAGAAAACCCTATGGATTAGGATCTGGATAGTCCATGTGGACTGATAGATAGTCCTAGTGGATCTACGAATAACCCTATTTGGGTCAAAATATGGATAACCCTTTTGGGTTGGAATGTGGATAATCCTTTCGGGGTTGGAATGTGGATAACCCTATTTGGGTCAAAATGTGGATAACCCTATTTGGATCAAAATGTGGGTAAATATCCTAGTGGATCTATGGATAGTCTGAGTGGACTAAGGTTTGGATAAATATCCTAGTGGATCTATGGATAGTCCAAGTGGACTAAGGTTTGGATCTGAACTTAGGTTTCTCCCAAATGGCCTACGTATTCTAGGGTTTACCCTAGGAATCAGAATCTACGTAGTTCGAACATGGGTAACCTGTTCTAGGTTAGAATGTGAGAACCTGTTCTAGGTTTAAGATTGAGAACCTATTCTAGGTTAAGGGTTTATCGATGGGCAGAATCGTCCTGAATTACCCTTTTTTATCCTGAATTCTAATTTTGGAAGGTTTGGCAAAGCATTCTCTTTCTTTATTAAGATTTTTATTATTTCCATTATGCCCTTCCCGAGAATGTGGGTGCCTAAATGCACGTCCCCACACCTAATATGTTTGCTAGGTGTATAGATATGGCAGTTCAACTAGGGTGCAGCATAAATTAAATTATTACCAAAAAAGAAATATTGTAAACATGGCATGTATGATATTTATGATAACTATCATATCATATAATAAGATTATAAAAATCTCCCTAATATGGCATGTATTGCAAATAAGGTAAGAACCTAATATGGTAGGATCTAATATGGCAAGATCTAATATGGCAAGATCTAAGCATGGCAAGATCTAATATGGCAAGATCTAATATGCATCTATATATCAATATCGTAAGTACCAATCATAGAATGCATATATGACATGAATTTTTTTTTAAAAAAAAAAGAAAGATCTTATATGCTATTTTCTAAGCATAGTAAGACTTAAAAAAATTAAGATTTTATTAAAATATGGTAAAAATTTATCTATTCTATTATGCACAATCCAAACAAAGCATATGAATGCTCCAAATATAGTCATTTATCCAAATATGGTAGAATTCATTTAAACAATCATTGATGTTATAATGAATGAGACATCAATGAAACTTTTTTTGAAAAGTGCAAAATTATCAAAACAAACATATGTTCAATGTTTTTTGAAAATTTTTTAATTTTTATGAAGAAATTTGGGAAGATTAATCTCAAAACTGTAAAAATTGTGACACAAGGTTCCAGATAGTGGACAAAACTATGAACTGTATTCAGATTTATCACATTATACGAGAATGACCATAAGTAGGTCTTTCGAAACTCAAATCAAGCTCAATTTTTTTCATAGAAAGATGACTTAATATATTATATTTCATATGAAGGATTTAAATCCCAACAGAAAGCAAAAACAGGTCAAAGATATGCCCTAAGACCGAACATGTGCACTGATCAAATCTGTTCTAGATTTTTGACCAGTTGCACCATAAATTCCAAATAAAATTCTTTTCTTAATGAAAATTAAATACAGACATATGTCTATGTAGATAACTGTCTGATCTAAAATTTCATTAAGAAAAACAAGTTAAAACAGTATATTTTTTTTTTTGTGAAAAATGACTCTTTTCAATCATGCAAATCAGTACATCATGACAGATTCAAAATCAGAGCACTATGCACTTAAAAATTGATATCAATTCAAAACAAAATGGAAAAAAATATGAAACCAGTGCCATTTTTTAGAAGAATTTCATGTCTAAAAAGTTCATGTTAAGTGGATTTTCTGATTATGGCCATAAGGCCTTTGTCTAGAGACTTTCTGATGGAGGATTGCATTACATCCGAGAAAAATAGCAATGTCAAAGACAAATTTTTTGATATATTTCCCCAATTTCAAATGGAACGAAATTTTTAGGGTAGTCTTCTAACATATCAGAGAGACTCCCATAAAATTAAAATCTTAGAAAAAAATACATATGATGTACGTCCTAAGTTTGAACCCTAAATCTAAAATTTTCAGATCAGAAGACCACTTTATGAAATTTGCAAAAAACATCAAACATCATTGTATATCATTCAAAAATTCATCATTGAATAGCTTAGATAAGTTATCATTCATGAAAAATGTTAGATATTGGCATCCTAACATTAACAAGCATGTAATAGAGCATTCATGATTGAGATTTCATGGAAATTAGTCTTTTTCAAGCAAAATTGGCATTCGAGCATTCTAATGACCTCTAAATTTGTTTAGAGTACTAACCTTGGGCTCAAATCGAACGAAACCATTGATGAAGGGTCATTGGAGGTTGTATCAACCCCCTTTGAATGTGAATCCTCCTTATCCTCTCTTCTGCTTCTCTCTCTCTCTTCTCTTTCTCTCTTTTCTTCTTCTCTTTTCTTTCTCTTCTCTTTTCTCTCTCTTTTTTTCTCCCTCTCTCACATTTTCTCTCACTCACTCACATTTTCCTCTCCCTCACCCACGTTCTCCTCTCTCTATGGTCTGAAAAAGCCCACTTCCTCTCTCTTCTCTTGCTTATTTATATTTTTTCGCTCCTCTTCTAGAAGATCCTTCTTTTCTTTCTTTTTTTTTTCAAGAAAATATTTTTTTCTTCCTTTTTCTTCTTTCCTTTCTTCTTTTCCTTCCTTTTTCTCTTCTCCCTCTCTATTCCACACATTCTCTCTCTCTCCCTCTTCTAGAAAACACTCTCCTCCTCTTTCCTTCTTCTCTCTTCCTTCCTTTTCTATTTTTTTTCTTCTAGAAAATCTTTTTTTTTTCCATTTTTTCTTCTTTCCTTTCTTTTCTTCCTTCCCACGTTTTTTTCTTCTTCCTTTCTTTCCTTTTTCTCCTTCTTCTTCTAGAAAACCCCTTCTCTCTTTCCTTTCTCTCCTTCCTTCTTCTAGAAAAAATCCTTCTCTCTTTCCTTTGTTTCTTTTTTCCTTTTCTTCTTCCTTATTTTCCTTCCTTTTTTCTTTTCTCCCTCTCTTTTTACGTTTTCTTTCTTAGAAAATATTTCCTTTTTTCTTTTTTTTCTTTTTCTCTTTTTTTTCTTTTTTTCTTTCCTTCCTTTTTTTTTTCTTTCTCCCTCTCTACGTTCACTTTGTAGAACATTAAAAATAAGTAATATTGGAGCTTGAATCATCTCATTTGGAAATGAAATGGTCAACTTATGAATTTCTGAAGATTAAATAACCATTTTCATGTGTAATCTTACATGGGACCCACTGGTGACTTCTACCTGAGATTTTTTACGTCCACTTTGTAGACGTCACAAATGAAGAATAATGGCCTTGGAATCATCTGAATCCGATGTAGAACGACAAAGATATGAAGCTTTGAAGTTCTAACGATAATCTTGCATGAAAGCTTGCATGGGGCCGACTCGTGACTTCTACCCGGGATTTTTCACGTCCACTTTGAAGATGACTGAAAATAAGAAATATTGGCCTTTGAATCATCTGATTCCGATATTAGATGACCAAGATATGATGTCTTGAAGTTTGAATGATAATGCATGCATGATACAATAATTATGTAAATGCCCTTGCATTTTCAAACTACGATATCTTCCTTGTTTGACGTCAGAATTTGATGATTCCGGTCTCATTTCGAAGATAATTTCCCGACCTATTCATCCAAGTAGGTAATAGCCTATGAACCTACTGTGGGGTTCATTAGAGAATCACCAACCTTGGGTTAAAGGCCAGAAACCTGCCATATTGGTTCACTTATGCAGAGGGTGGCAAAAATGGGGTGCTTACACATGTCATGTCAGGTCTTCCTATCATGGCCGGATTGAGCAGACCAAGTTCGTGAAGAAACCACAAGGCTAGGTATGTAATCGACCTAAAACCAGTCAATTTTGAGTGTGTGGTCACATACATGAGTTGATATAGTCGACCACACCTTAAGGAAAGTGAGACCACTCAAAATCTAACATATGGTCGCATATTTGAAACGTGTGATCGGCGGATTCTGTGACCACACGTGAGACCACAAGATGTTGAGACTGACTCTGAGTTTTTAGAAACATTCCTAAATAAGGGGTTCTCTTTCCTAGTTGAAGGAGAACTCTATATGAAGGTTTTTCTCTATATAAAGGACGTCCTTTAGCCTCTCTCACTCTTTTAAAACCCAAATTGAAACTCTAAACCTAAGAGAGAAAGAGAGAGGAAGAGAAGGAGAAGGAGATTTGGAGAAGAAGGCTGAGAGGTAGGTTTTGCAAAGAAGGTTCTAGCTTTCTACAGTAAGCTAAGGTATGAAACTTATCTCTGTAGATGTAGATCCTATTGAATAAGGTTCTCTATTATGATTGGGGATGTCAAACCAATATAATCCATGTGATCCTTTGAGTAAATCTCAAGGATAACCATAAGGGACGGGTTTAATGGTTAATGAGAAACTATAAATAATGACCATAGGATAACCATAGGATGAACCCAAGTGATGAGCCTAGAAATTAACTCAAGAAGAAGTTGAATTGAAAGTAAAAATTGACCAGAAATCGTATGGTTGCAGCAGTGGTCGACCAAAGGGTGACCAGTGTGTCAACCACAACTATTCGAGAAGTTTTCAGAAATTTTATGGTCGACATATACTGAGACCACAAGGGTCGACCATACTATAACAGCAAGTATATTTTGAGACCAGATAAGGTTTTCGACTATTGTAACTTGAGAAAATTAATCCCTAAATTAAATACATTAATTGTTTAGGTTTCCAACTAGTTCAACATAATTTCCAAAGCTTGGGAGAAGGTCAAGCATCATTCATAGGCGACGGAACAAGACCTAAACTAATTAGATAATAATAAATCATTTTATTTTATTTGTCCAATGCATTGAATGATTTTATGCTTGTATGCTTGTAATGTGCATCTCACATGTCATCCAATATTACTGTTATTTCTGCTTATGCATATTTATTTCTATCTATTTATGACATGATGATGATGATGATGATGCTAGGAATAGGCATGTGATTGTGTGTGGTTAGTGTGTTAAATGAGAGTGGAGCATCAGGGAGAGGACGTGGCACTGTGGTCTCTGGCCTGATCACTAGACTCTAGCTCTATCTCTACTCAAGTCTTGTTCACTGACATCGTCGTATCGTCATTACATTAGCAGAGCTATTTGATGTAAATTAATTGTGTATGTAACCGTAAGTGCACAGTATCGGGCAGTAATGGGTCGATCTGAGGGAGGAATCGCTATTATCCTAACTCAAATAAGGCAAAGTGTACCCAAGGGATTTGATTGAATTAACACCCTAATCACTTCAAATAAAAATTAATCAAGCAATAAAAACAATAATAACCATTCATAACAGTACGAAGATTTACAAAACCACTAATCATAAAGTAACACAGATCTATTGCAAGAAGGGAACGAAATTAAAAGTAAAAAAATGTATGAAAAACTAATCTTGTTGGAAGATTCCTCTATCGTTGCTCGTCATCTTATTGTCACTCTAGGGAGATGTGCAAACGATTACACAGGGAGTCTTCTCCCCTAAATTAAATTAATAATGGGGTACAACCTATTTTTATCTACCCTACTACAGAGTTCTATAACTGAAATTAAAACTTAAAGAAAAAAAACAAATAAATAAATTAAGTAAGAAGAACACAACTTGAAAAGAAGAAACTCAAACTCAAACTCTGTCATAAATCTTCAAAACTAAAAAAAAAAAAAAACTTACAATAGAATTGTTGGATGATTTTTCTATTGCTGAGCATCACATATATATACAAGTGAATAAAGATCACAATCAATCTTTACAATTAGATTACAAGAGATTTTGTGGAGATAATTTTGGTAACCAAATTCCAATCTTGTAGGTTCATTGTATGTGGACGATTTTTGAGTAGAAAAAATCTTGCACCAACTCATCATATCTTTAGCATCATTATCACTTCTTGAAAACTTTCATAATCTATTGGAGCTTTCCATTCATCCATGCCATGCCAATCTTATAAATTTGATTCCAAATAAGTAAGGAATATTTTCTCAAGAGAATAGAATCTTTCACATGAGATTGGGCTACTCTTTGACTTGGTCCAAGGTTGATCTTATACACAAAATTTGTGGCTCTTCTTATAAAATTCATCCCTATGCCCGGCTATTGAGTTGACTGGGTAAGATCACCAAAAATTCATAAAATAGTCTTTTCAA
The DNA here is from genome assembly GCA_028583415.1 of Protea cynaroides. Lineage (NCBI taxonomy): Eukaryota > Viridiplantae > Streptophyta > Magnoliopsida > Proteales > Proteaceae > Protea > Protea cynaroides. The sequence goes on from CM053266.1 coordinate 10,238,305, forward strand.
GTTTAAAATTTTCCATTCTTTCACCTACACCCTACAACTATAAAATCAACATTAAATACCCGAGAAACATCATAAATAGAATAAGAGATGCATACTTTATACCTTAAATTTACACATAAAATGTGTTCGTCAGATTCCCCCACACTTGAGCTTTGCTAGTCTTGACATAAAATGTGTTCATTAGATTCCCCCACACTTGAGCTTTGCTAGTCGCAAGCAAAGAAAATTATAAAAAAATAAATAAATAAAATAAAATCTTAACTCACTTTCGTAGGAATCACGATTGCAAGCATGTGCAACAAGCCTTTAAACCCCTAGGTCACCCCCAGTGGACGAGTTGTGTTTCGTGAGTGTTTTCAAAGAACAAAACACAAAATTCATATAAAAATTTCAAGCTTTAACTTTGCTATTAAGGAAAGAGAGCACACAGACATCTTAATAGTCAAGACACTCAACTTGATATCAAGAAAACATAGAAACCCCCACACTTAACTTTGCTTCCTCATATGATTCAAACACTAAGGTTGCATCTCAATTAGGAAATCTTGTCATATCTTCCAAACATATCTCTCCTTAGGGTGAACCCTTTGTAACATACTGGTAACCAAGACCCAAGAATAGCTTTCAACACTTGTATTTCATAATTTTTTTCTCCTCTTTTATTTTTTTTTATTTTTATTTTTATTTTTTTTTCTTTCTTTCTTCCCCTTTAAGCTACTCCACTATAGTTGGCTTGAAAAGTGTAGGTGGTTATGCATTCCCATGTTACTTCACTTTTGACATATATCTTTAAGGACATTGATGCTAAAGGGTTCTTTTTTTTATTTTTTACAAGAGCTGTATCCAAAGAATTTCAATTAAGATACCTCGCATTCTGAGGCAGAATGCCCTGTCTAGTTCCAAGAACAAAAAACTCTTATATTATTATTTTTTCTATAATAATTTTTTTACTCTTTAAGTCTAGGACTACACACTCCTTTGTTTCTATGTCTTTTGGGAAGTGAATGGAATTACCTGTCAAGTGTTTAACCCCAAGCTTGATAGTTCGCTCTCCATTGGGAGTAGAAGTGGCATTGAATGAATGCTATGGACCGTGTACAGTTAGTATTGAGGGCTGAAACCTAGAAGCAAATCTGGTTCAACTTGAGATGGCAGACTTTGACGCCATCTTGGGAATGGATTGGCTAGGCCATCATTCAGCTAGCTTATTATGTGGCGAAAGAAAACTTATGTTTAAAGATGAGAAGGGAAAAGAGTTTAGCTTCACTGAAACCAAGTTACCTAGGAAGCTGAAGCTGATCCTCTCTGCCCTAAAAGCTAAGAGATGCTTAGAGAAGGGAGGAGTGGGGTACTTAGTGTCTGTGGTTGACATCACTGCAAAGGTGCCAATGATAGAAGATCTAAATGTGGTACGAGAGTTTTCAGATGTGTTCTCAGAAGATCTACCTGGTCTACCTCCAGACAGGGCTACAGAGTTCGTGATAGACCTCATACCAGGGTCGGTGCCGGTGTCTAAGGCACCATACAGGATGGCCCCTACAGAATTAAAGGAGCTGAAGACCCAGTTACAAGAGCTACTAGATAAGGGTTTCATACGACCATGCATATCGCCATGGGGAGTACCTATATTGTTTCTCAAGAAGAAGGATGGTAATGTACGATTATGTATCGACTACCGAGAGCTGAACAAGTTAACCATCAACAGTCGATACCCATTGCCTAGGATTGATGAACTGTTTGACCAGTTGCAGGGTGCAAAGGTTTTCTAGAAGATTGATCTTAGATCAGGGTATCACCAATTGAAGATCAAAGCAGGAGATATTCCAAAGACTACTTTCAGGACAAGGTATGGGCATTATGAGTTTCTGGTAATGTCATTTGGGTTGACTAACGCTCCAGCGTCATTCATGGAACTGATGAACCGAGTGTTTCATGACATGTTGGACACTTCGGTCATCGTATTCATCGACGACATCTTGGTCTACTCACAGGATAGGGAGGCTCATGCAACACATTTGAGAGCAGCCCTACAACGGCTGAGAAGGGAGAAGCATTACGCCAAGTTCAAGAAGTGTGAATTTTGGCTGAAGGAAGTGGCATTCTTGGGTCACGTAGTATTTGCAGACGGTATCAAGGTAGATCCAAGCAAGATAGCAGCTATAGTAGGATGGGATGCACCGAAATCAGTTACGGAGATTCATAATTTCCTTGGATTGGCTGGTTACTATAGAAGATTCGTAGAAGACTACTCAAGAATCACCGTTCCACTTACCAGAATAATCAAGAAAGGAAAAAAGTTCATATGCACAGATGAGTGTGAGAAGTGTTTTCAGACTTTGAAGTCAAGACTAGTCTCTGCACCTATCTTGACCATCCCAGCACCAAGCTTGTCATTCACCCTATATATGGATACGTCAGGGTTGGGTCTTGGATGTGTGTTGATGCAAGGAGAACAGATGATTGCCTATGCATCAAGACAGTTGAAGGAGCATGAAAAGAAATATCCTATGCATGAGGAGTTAGCAGCGGTCATTCACGCAATCAAGACTTGGAGACACTACCTTTATGGTGAAAAGTTTCAGATTAAGTCGGATCACAAAAGTTTAACTTACCTTTTTACTCAGAAGGACCTGAATATGAGACAGAGAGGATGGTTGGAGCTATTAAAAGATTACGATTGTGACATCCAGTACCATCCGGGTAAAGCAAATGTTGTGGCTGATGCCTTAAGCAGAAAATGGGCATTGAAACCTAAGGCAGGACCTAGTACAAACACTGCACTATGCGCTGCAGCCTCAGGCTCAATAGAGAATGATAAAGAGTATATATTAGAGACTGCAGGAGATCGAGGAAGCACCAAGATGTACCATGATTTAAGAAGATTATATTGGTGGAGGGATATGAAAGTGGATGTAGCTCGATTCGTGTTCCAATGTCTGAGTTGCCAGTAAGTTAAAGTAGAAAGCCAGAGACCCGCAAGTTTGCTACAACCACTACTGGAGCCAGCATGGAAGTGGGATTGTATCACAATGGATTTCGTCACTGGCCTACCCTTGACACCAAGGTCGGTGGATGTAGTATGGGTTATAGTCGATCGACTTACCAAGACAGCTCGATTCATCGCTGTCAGACCTCAGTATACCATGGAGAAGCTAGCCAAGCTATATATGGATAATATAGTCAGACTTTATGGCGTTCCAGAAAGTATAGTATCTAACAAAGATCCCCGTTTTACATCAAAGTTCTGGGAAGGATTACAGAAAGCCATGGGAACCAAGTTGAGGTTTAGTACAGCTTTTCATCCTCAAACAGATGGGCAACCAGAAAGAACTATTCAAATCTTGGAGGATATACTCCGAGCGTGTGCTATAGATTTCAAAGGAGCTTGGGATGAGAAGTTATCGCTTATCGAGTTTGCTTATAACAATAGTTACCAAGCTACGATCCAAATGGCTCCATATGAGGCACTCTATGGGAAGAAATGTCGTACACCTCTATTATGGAATGAGGTGGGAGAGAGAAGGATTATAGGACCAGAGTTCGTCGAAGAAAATTGTCGAGTGATTGATCAAATCAAGAAAAGAGTGAAGACAGCTCAAGTTCGACAAAAGCACTATGCAGATAACCGACGTCGAGATATGGAGTTCGCAGTGGGTGATAAGGTGTTCTTGAAGATATCACCTTTGTGAGGTCTAAAACGGTTTGGTAAGAAGGGAAAGCTATGCCCCAGGTATGTGGGACCATACGAGATTTTGACCAGACGTGGCAATGTGGTATATCAACTGGCTCTATCACCATCCATGTCAAGCTTTCATGATGTGTTCCATGTTTCTTTATTGAAGAAGTACTTCAGGGATCCATCGCACATCTTGACAGTAAACCCACCAGACTTGACAGAGAACTTGACATTTGAAGTAGTACCAGTGATGCTCACAAGCCGAAAGGTACAACATCTCCGAAGCAAGGATATCCATTATGTGAAAGTGCATTGGAAAAGCCAAGATGTAGAAGAAATCACTTGGGAAGAAGAGAACGCAATGCGAAAGGAATACCCTAACCTTTATGACGACCAAGGTACGTTCAAATTTCGAGGCCAAAATTTATTTAAAGGGTGGGGAAGTTGTGAAACCTACATGCAAATTTTGGGGGTGAAATTTCTTTTAAGGGTGGGGGAGTTGTAAGACCACACTCCATGAACCCGATCTAAACCTTTTATTCATGTCGTAACAGGTCTTTCAATCATCACCGGGCCAGACGGGATGAGTGGATGACAATCAGGTATGAAAATGGACCTCAAAGTATGATATATTTCATACCGATCGATGGTACCGGTCTATGGTACCGGTCGATCGGTATAGCCTGCGCAGCAGACCACTTTAATCTAGAAACAGATCTCTGCGGGTCCTACTTTCCAAATTTCGAACCCTAGGACTTTCCTAACGTAAGGGGACTTCCTAAACCCAACCCTAGCCTATATAAGGACCCTAAACCTCCTAAAATCCCTTCCATTGATCCTCACAAACCCTAGAGAGGAGAAAAAGATTGAAGAAGGAGAAGAAGCTAGGAAGGAGAGGGAAGAGCCGCCATTGCCGTAGGACGAAGAATACTTTACTGCGAACCAACAGTAAGTACTTAAACCTTCCTCTACGTTAAGCATTTTAGAATGGTTAGTCATGATTGGATCAATACCATGCAAGGCAAGGTATTGATCTAAACCATATTTTTGCCATCGAACCCTAATCTAGTTGGTAAACCCTAGATTCAAGTTCTAGGTTGAAGATCATCGAAACTAGGACTTGAATGGAGTTAGAGACAACTCTAACTCATTGCTTAGACCTAGAATGTATAAGGTGAAACCCTAGAATCAATAGGGGGTGATCGATGAAAGGCGAGAACCGGATGTATGGTCTTCCGGAGACATACCGGTCACCCTATGCGACCGGTACCTATGACCGGTATCTCCTGGAGGCTAGTCTGTGGGGACCGATCGACCATACCGGTCGCACCTTTCCCCACAGTGTCGCGGCCGGTACCAGCGACCGGTACCTGTGACCGGTCTGCTATGTGAGAAGTGTTTTGACCTTGTTGGATTTCTGACCAACGTAAACCCTAAGAAAAACTATTCTAACATAACCCTAACGTCATGTAGGACCTTGTGAGAACAAGTTTGGATTCTGTGACGTGGAGCAAGCTATCAATTAAGCGTCAGGTAAGGGAATCGGACCTAAACCCTAATAATTTAATAACAGTAAAACGTTGTTAATAATTATGATTCTATGGACTGATGTTTGTGCATACTTGCATGTCATCCTTTACGTTCAGTTATTATTATTATTCATGCATACTCGCTATGCTAAGATGTGACTGTTAGGCATGTGATTGTTTTCGTTGGTGTGTGGAATGGGAAAGGCCTAGGGCCTAGGGTCATTCCTCACACTAGCATTTTTTTGTACGTTCTGTCTTAGCATGCTTGGTGCGAGTAGGGTATCAGGGGGAGGTAGTGGCACTGTGGTCTTTGGCCTAGCCACTAGACTCTAGCTCTATCTCTATGCTGTAGGGAGCTGCACTGGGATAGGGCCTACTGTGATGACATATAGGATTGGTTAGTTGCAAGCCCAGTTTATAAGTCCTCGCCAATAGGGGCTTACGTGTTGGTATGGGTAGGGTATCAGGGGAAGTATTGGCGGTGTTTGATCCGGACACTTTAGCTTTATCTCTATTCCATGGTGGGTGCATGTGGGACGATAGTAGTGTTTGATTCATTGGGCGGCTTCACACACTCGTATATAGAGGTGCGGTGGCCGCCAATCCTTTCTATAGCACATTGCAAACTTAAAACTAGACCATAATGTGAATGTTACTCATGCATATGTTTGTTGCATTGTCTGATTATCTTACTGAGCTAAGTTGTGAGCTCACCCTTGTGTACACACTATTTTTAGATGTTGATGCAGGTTATACTGTGGAGGACTATATGGATGCTCTGGCGTATGGAGGTGTTGCTGCTTTAGAAGTGTAAGCAGGAGAGGACGAGCATGACGCTTCATGCAAGTGCCATTTCTGCATGTAACTCTAGGATTTGTTTAGTTTAATTATTTATTTTGAGTTGGATTTACAAATTTATGTAAGGATATTATTTACGTTTTGGTGTAGAGAATAACTGGATATTTTATTTAAATTATCAATAGAGAATTCAGTTCATTTAATTTAAGACTTCTGCTGTATTTTATTATATTCTGATTATGGTTATGTGCAATGGTTTGTATGAGTAGACACAGTCTTATTGAGATCCTGGTGTGAGCCGTTGGTTCAGTGATAGTTCACTCACACTTATGGTTCAGCTAGAATTGGGGTGTGACATTATCTGCTACTTTTATGCTGAATGGTGATGAGCAACATTGGTGGAAATCTACTTGGAGTTATTTATTGACAAAGCACACCCAACTAACCTGGGCTATTTATAAAGAAGCTTTCTTCGAGAAGTATTTTCCCAGGAGTTTCAGAGATCAAATGGAAAAAGAGTTTCTGAGTTTGTATCAGGGACAGATAACTGTAGATGCATATCAACAGCGTTATGAAGAATTATTTTTCTTTGCTCCCTC